>CANYLF011444516.1:0-14434 GCA_948193215.1 Bocquillonia castaneifolia | reverse complement strand
GTAAACACTAGGTTTGGAGAGAGCCTTAGAATTCTCTTTGTAAAGGTTGAAGATAGCCTTAGAAATCTTCATTGTAAAGGTCATGAGATAGCCTTTGAAATCTCACATTGTAAAGGTTGGAGATAGCCTTGTAAATCTCCTTGTAATCCTTGGTGGATAGTGGAACCCCAAATTGTGTATTTGGGATAGTGGTTGTAGGACAAGTTGGGTCCGAACCACTATAAATCTTTTAAGTTCTTCGTCTCTTCTCTAATCCACTTTTGAAGGAATTTTTTAGTTTCTATTCCGCACTAATTCACCCCCCTCTTGGGTTCTACAAACTGTTCTTGTGTGAGACCACTTTTTACTACTACTCTACGGGACAGAACTACTATCTCCAAAGGTAGAACTACATCATGGCCAAAAGTTATAGCATAAGGGATTGTACTTGTGGTTGTTCTCTTTGATGTTCTGTATGCCAACAGTGTTTCTCATAGAGTATTGTGCCAGTTCCTGGGATTATCATCCAACATCTTTTCAAGGATGCCAATAATTATTTTGTTGGATGCTTCAATCAGTCCATTTGCCAAGGCATAATGAGGCATGGAGTTCAACAATTTGATTCCGTTAACAGCTGCAAAGGCATGGACCTCCTCTCCTATGAACATAGTGAATTGATCCATAGTAATGGACTGCGGAATGCCAAACTGATGAATAATTTCTTTCTTGATGCAGTCTATTACGTCCCTCTATTCTACCTTCACCATTAGGGCAGCCATTACCCACTTGGTGAAATAATCTGTAGCCACTATCAAGAAGTTGTGTCATTTAGAAGAAGCTAGATGGATCTTGCCAATTATATCTATGGCCCATCCCCGGAAAGGCCATGGCTTGATTATTGACTGTAGTTCCATAGCAGGAACTCTTTGTAATGCACCAAATTTTTGGCATTCCTGGTGTAGACAAAGAGGGGTTACCTCAGTGGTCCTAGCCTGACTGATAAATATGGCACTGTGTGTTTAGCATGAGAGAGCTAATAGTGAGTCGCCACCTGAACCGGCATCAAGAATATCTTACATGGTGTAAGTTTCGATTCCCCTAAGAATGCAAAGACACATTGACCCTAGAGATTCTGTGATTGGACTACTGCATTCTTAGGGGCTGATTCTTACTAGCCTCCTCTAGAATTTTTCTAACCTTCATTTTCTCTATGGCAATTATATCAAAGAAATAAAACAAAATAAATACTACATTTTACATGCATTATACATTTATAGAAGAGCCAGTTTCTATTATTAACAAATAAGATTCATTTTAATAAATTTACCAAATATAATTAAAAAATCAAATTACATGCCAAAGGTGATTAAAACACATATTAGCAATAAACAACATAACCTAGGTTTCTAACTTGTTTTAACCTATTTAATTACCAGATAAACATTATTAACCATTTTCATGCATAGAATCACAATACAATTACTCAAGAAGGATTAGAAGCTTACCTCGTCGCTTAATTCCATGCAAAAAACATCTTTTGAAGCCAAAATAGCCCTAACGCCACTTCAAGGTTCCAACGCCAGTGTAGGACTGGTGCTACAGGCTTCTTAATGCCACTTCAACTGGCATAACACCTGTTCAACTGGCATAACGCCAGTCAAGTACAAATCCAAAGAAAAATGTAGAAAATCGTGGAAAATGCAGCAAAATGTGAAATACAAACAATTCATATGCCAAAATCGAATGTTCTAAACCTAAAATCAACAATGTTATCTCCAGAACATGTTAACATGAATTAAAACACATATTTTCACCCAAAAGATGCAATTTTTATGCTTTAAACCATACAAATATTCATCAAAAATTCATTTTGACATCAAATAATCTCAAATCTTACCCGTAATTATATTAATTCTGCAGAAACTTGTTAGAAACAGAAGACATGTATACATAACATTTTAACATCATTTTACATCACTTAAACATTCAAAACATGCCATAGAACATGCCAATAAACATTTAAAATCACCAAAACATGTTGTTCATAAAAAATCATGCAAAATATGATCAAAACAACAATTAAAACCTTGAAAACTTACCTGGAAACTCTCTGGAATTGGCTTGAGTACCCTCAGGGAATGTAGAATGATGTAGAACAAGACTTCGCTATTGTTAATCACCAAGAATTGAAATGGTAGCAGGATTTCTTCTCAAGAAACTCAAAAAAACTCCGATGCAAATGTTGCCTAGTGTTTCTAAGTAAAAATTCTTTGTAAAGTGAATTGATTTTAACCTAGAACACCAAGTTTTTTAATTACTTCATATTAAAATGAATTTTCAAATCAAAACCAGCCAACATCTTCTCAAGAAGAAAATAATGCCTTGTATAGGTAGAAGATGATAAGAAGATGAGCATAAGTCATTGAATTCTTATCCCTAACTAGATTCAAATTGATCTTTACCCATTCTTGGGGATTAATCATCTAAACATAGCCACATTCTTAGGCTTTAGGGGAGTCAAATTCATCTGACCTAGCTTACAGATAAATCTTGAAGAAAGATAAGTGATGGAAATTCATTTTGAAGAGTGATAATTCAATAAAAATCCATTAAAAATCAAGAGATAATGATAAGCATATGATAATCACCCTTTTCTATCTCATCTCAAGCTTGAAAACTGATCTGGAATGAAGCTTAGCCTTTTCTTATAATTTGGAGTTCGATAACAAATCAAAATCTTCAATTTGAACAGCCAAAGGACGTCCACGCCACTTCAAGTGGCGTTGGGAAGGGTCAATGCCACTTCAAGTGGCATTAGAGGCTCTTGAATGGTGCTTGGCCCTTCTGAGGCCCATTTGAGGCTCGAAACGTCTTAACCTGAAAAACTGTATTAGAGACAAAAATGTGCAAAATTGCCCAAACTACGATGGGTTGAAATTTCAGGCTATTTTGAGACTCACATGAGAAGTTATGACCAAAACCGTATGAATTTTACACGATTAAGTTTAAAACAAGCTAGTTTTGAGTCAAAAATGGGTTTTTCACGTTTCAAAACATTTAAAAAAGCAACAAGGTGCTTAGCAAGAAGCCAACATCATTCAACTTATGCTAATTAAAGCATATGCTATCATCATAGGGGCCTTTGAGCCGCATCCCCATTACTGCATCCAAAAATTAGGTGTCTACATTTTGCCCCCACTTTGTCGGAGGTTTGGAATATTAACCAATAATATGGAAAATGATGACAAAGCACTAACAACATAATTTTTGGAAAAGAAATGCACACCTTAGCTCTGGAGTATAGAATCTTGTCTCGGACCTCGACTGCCTTGACTTGACTCCATGGGAATGGTGTTAATTTTCTTTAGAGGGCGATCCTCGATATTAACTCCATTGGGGATTTGAAATTGCTCCATTGGGGATTTAAAATTGTTCTACTGGGGATTTTATGCTTTCTCTTTTGGTTGAGGGCAATCCTCTGAGATTCAAGAATTATCTTCTTAGTAATGCTCCATTGGGGAATGTCTACTTTCTGAGACTTCAATTCTAAAAGTTATTCCACTAGGAAAAAGTCTTTTTCAAGGTTTGGGATAAGGTTTGATCTTACTCATTTAAATGCTTTCAGAATTAAAAATGAGGTTTGGATCGGGGTTGAATTCCAAATACTTTCACAGTTTGGAATAGTTTGATCTCACTCGTTTAAATACTTTTAGAATTTAAAACGAGGTTTGGATCAAAATTGTTTCAAATACTTTTAGAGTTTGAAACAAATACTTGTTTTAAATACTTTCAGAGTTTAAAACAAGGTTTGTTAGGGTCAATTTTAAATACTTCTGGAATTTTTTGGGATTTTTCTAGACTTTTCTTATATTTTCTGTAATTTTCCTCTATCAACTCTATCATTCTAACTCTAGTTGTCAGTAATTTCTACTGATCTTCTGAATTTTACCCCCAATTGTACTCAAATTGGCCTTTCCTAGCCTTCAATCTTGATTTTGGACCTATTTGCATCGAAACTTCTATCCTTATTTGAAAATTTTCTTCAGGGACCAAAGTGGCAATTTGCCACTTTGGCACTTCAAAGCAGCGTGCACAGCCCCCTTCTTCCTCCTTATTTTCTTTTTTTTTTTCACCATTTTTAGACTCATTTATTTTTCATTCAAATTTTAACCAAAAGCTTTGATCTTGGACTTGTTAGAATGGCATTTCCAACTGCATTAGACCCTCGTCTTCTTCCTCAATGGGATTACATCTCCATTTTTACAACCAAGGAAGAAACTTGCAAGGTTCACAATGGACATTTATCCTATGAAGACAAGGTTTCACCACTTTCTTCCATCAAGAAACACATTTCACTTCGTGCAAGAGGCCAGGTAAGTGTTATAACACGTTAATTTCATCATTGCATGCCTGGGTACTGTGTATTTTCTTCAATTTTTGTAAAATGGGAGAAAAATACTACAAAATGCCACCTGAAGGACCCAACGCCAGTCCAAGTGGCATTGAAGGGTTACAACGCTAGTCCAACTAGTGTTGGACCCCTAAATGCCACTTCGGATGAGTTTTGGGTCTAACGACGCTAAAAATGCATGTTTCGATTGTCTAAAATGAAAAATTGTACTTATATTGATGTTATAAATGTGTATATGCATGTTATAGCTTCCTAAGTTATACGATTAGGTTAGAATTTTGAAATCATACCTATACTTACCTATTGCAAAGAGATACTGTCACCTTTGATCAGAAGGGCAATTTTTGTAAAGCTCGTGAGGTTTGGAGAGTGATGCCTCTCGGAGTTTGTACATTGGTTCACCAGGCCAGATTTGGACCATTTGTCAGTGCTTTACCTACTCGTTCTGAGGATCAGGTGAGTTGTCATTGTGACCACCATTCTATGCATGGGTTATTAGAGAGATGGTTCAGTACCACACACACTTTGCAATTACCATGTGGAGAGTATACCCTTTCTCCTATGTCTTTTTCTGCTGTCACGGGTCTAGCCTGTGCTGGGGAGCCGATCCTTTTTGATGTTGGGATCTATACTATGAGTTAGGCCACTCAGGACGAGTATATCAGGCTGATGATCGGTATAGTCCCTCAGAGGACAACTTCTAGGTGACTCCATATTGATGAGATCGCTAACCATCTGTTGAGTTATGATGGCAAAATAGGATGGCATGCAGAGAGGATGGCACGTGCATTCATTCTGTATCTGCTAGGTAGCACTCTTTTCTGTGACATTAACAGCGCAGTTCCCATCTACTTCATACACATCCTTAGAGATTTTACTGCTATGAGCACAATTGACTAGGGATCTGTAGCCCTAGCCTATCTCTATTACTAGATGGACCGCATCTCACTAGGCGGGAAGAAGATCTGCGATTTCTGGCATGCTACTCATGTGAGTCAATGAACTATCTTTGCTTTATTTTCCACTCATGCAGGTTTGTGCCATTGAGCTTGGCTTGATTCAGCAATTCACACCTATCCATTTGATTCAATCCTTTCCACTTCTAAGTCATTGGGCCATGAACTGGTCACCGATCCATGAGACTTCAGTTCACGAGCATCGCATTCTTCTTAATGCTCTGACTGCTGATGATATAAAAAAGAAACACACTTGTTAGTTTAAAATAACTTTTGAAAGCCCTCAGAAACTTACCTATTTGCTTCTTTTTTATAGATTGATGTTGACTAGCTGGACAGTGCGGAGAACTTTCCCAGATATGTGTATGCCAGTAGACTGAAAGACAGGTTGAGGATCCTGCTTGAGGGTCCTGGGATGTGGATATGGTATCTCAATGAGCGAGTTCAATGCCAGTACTCCAGGCAGATACGCAGAGTACCTGTCCATCCTTCGACAGACATGTTCTAGGGTTACACCCTGGTTGGTGAGGCTTTGGAGCGAGCACTTGCCGGGGCTCCCTATACTCTTTTCTTGGTTCGATCCAAGGCTTATGCTAAGTTCTTATTGAAGAGATGTCTCCCTTGACTTCCTTTGTCTGAGCAGAGATTAGCTCAGGTATGCTTTGATCTTCCAAGTCTCATCCATTTTGAACCCTTTTGTTTAAATGCTGATCTCAAAATATGCAGGTGCGAGACGGTGTTGGTACTTTCACTATCCTTGGGGATTCTAATGATGAGGAGGACATAGATGCTCCAGAGGTTAGGGAGACTCAGGCTGGAGATGCCCCCAAGTCAACTGAGGTGCCTTCTATTGCCAGTGATGAGGCTGGTCCTAGCCTTCGACCACCTCTGATGATTGGGACCATGCCTGGGTTAGAGTTACCCGATAGTGATCTTAGCGACCAGTTCATAGGCATCCTCCAGAGGACCCTGCTGACTGCATTCCAGGTGTGATCACTTCTTTCCCAGTTCACACTGTGCTTTACCATTCTCCTACTGGCATTGTGGAGCATACTCTGACTCCCACTTCACCTTACATCACTTTTTCTCCAGTATGTACTCATGTAAGTTTTTCAGATTTGGTGCTTTTTCGGATTCGATTCGGTTTTTTTAACTTGTTTTTTTTCTCAAATCCCAACTACTGAGGTTGCCCGTCTTGCTGGTTCTTATCATGCTAGTAAGGCTCTGACTATTGAGGCTTGTGATACTTGGCGATCAGCTTACAAGCGTTCCTCGTAGAGGAACCATTACTTGAGGACTCGTCTCCATGAGTTGGAGACAACGGTTACTTCAGGTTCGGGTGATCAGAACGAGGATGTGGATGTCCCTATTGACACGAATATTACTGGAGATTATTCTCATCAAGAGGCAGACCATGATGATGGAGAGCCTTAGATGTTGCTTCTATGACTTGTTAAAATATGTTGGAGATACTTTATTTATTTTTTCTTGTTCTCTTGGACATGTACCAACACTTTATGTTCTATGTGCATATGTTCATTTTATGATGCATGTTTTCCTATTTTTCCCATGATGTATCATGAGAAGATATGCTTAGAATCGCCCAATCCGTAAAATCTTGGTTACTGGCATTATTCCATCTACAGTTGTGATCAGTTGCAACTTTTCTACTCCATTTTTTTTACTCCTTTTGGACTCTGAACTTCCCCTAATGCTATGGGTTAAGCTCTGCCCCCTGTTTGAAGAGTTGGAGGGGATTTTGGGCAAGATTCATGACCTCGTACTCTAGAGTCTCTAGCTATTATTCCTACTTTCACACCTTATGCTGTTACCCCCTTACTTCCTTAGAGATAGCCGTATCTGTTGCCAGGACTATCATGAGAAATTTGGCTTTCAGTGATGATGATTACAAGGTTTAAGTTAAACTGGCAAGTGCTGTCTCTATGATTGAATTTATTGTGCAGGCTGAACTGTCTGATGGTGATGGTAGAAATGCTGAGTTATAAGATGCAAGTAACATAAATCACGTAAAGAGAGCTAGAGAACACTGAAGAAATGCATTGGAAGCTGGTTTTAACAATATTAAATGGAAAAAAACAAGTCTCATAACTATTTACTTTATTCATGCATTGTTTTATCTTTTCAGTTATGCAAACATAGAATCAAATGTCATAAGTAGGTTTGACTATTTTCTCATGCAAAGCTTAGTCTATTGATATTAGCACAATAAGTGTACTTTAACAAATTACATTTGATATTACTGCTATCTTACTTTCTTCTCTCATTATTTTGCCTAGACTGCCTCTTTTTGTGGTTTTCACCCTAGCAAGCTTTGCCCTAATTTTTGCCTGGAATGCCTTTTTATAATTTTTGCATGAGCCGTCCAGACAGATTTCCAACTCATCAGGATTTTATTTATTATTATACATTTTTCTAAAGGTAGTATTTCTTAAGATGATCCAAGTTGATGGGTTCTCTGAACTCGTTCCCTTCTAGATCTGAGATCTTCACAACTACCTTGGACAAAATCTCCTTGACCGGATATGGGCCTTCCTAGTTTGGCTTGAACTTTCCTCTTAGGTCAAAAGAAATTGGCCTAGCTTGCTTCAGCACCCAATCTCCTTCTTTGATTGACCTGGCTCTGACTCCTTTGTTGAATGCCCTGGCTATCCTCTATTAATACACTTGAGTGTGGTGAAGAGCCTCTTCCGTCTTTCCTCTAAGGACAATAGCTGTTTGTATCTCGATTCAGCCCATTGTGCTTCTGGAATTTCTACTTCTAGAGCCACTCTCAGATATTTGACCTGAGTCTCAATTGGCAACATAGCTTTGCCTCCAAACACCAAAGAATATGGAGTCTCCCCTGTCGCACTCCTCATGGTTGTATTGTAACCCATAAGAGCATCTTAGCCAGGATCTTTTTGATAGTCTTGTTAGCTGCTTCCACTGCTCCATTGGCTTGAGGTTTATAAGGTGATGACCTGTGATGTTCAATCCCCTTTTCTTCTAGCAGATCTGCTATTTCTCCTTGGAACTGAACTCCATTGTCTGAGACTATGTGATGAGGTTGCCCAAGTCATTTGATGAGCTTTCTGTTGATGAATTCAGCCATATTCTTTGCAGTAACTGTAGGCAGTGAGATTGCTTCCACATACCGGGAGAAATACTCAATGGCCACCACAATGTATTTGTGACCATCAGAAGCTGTTGGTCTTATTTCTCTGATGATGTCAATCCCTCAAGCTGAGAAAGGCCAAGGAGATGTTAAGTTGTGCAGCTTGGTAGCTGGCAGATGGATCTGATTCCCATGCAATTGGCACTCGTGGCACTTTCTAACCAGCTTTATGCAATCTCTGTCCATAGAGTCCCAATAGCACCCTTGTCGGACTATCTTCTTAGCCAAAGTGCGCCCATTCATGTGAGGCCCACAGACCCCAACATGGACCTCTCTCATGACTTCTTCTGCTTCATATTGATCAAGGCATCAAAGAACTACCCCATTTGGAGCTCGTCTGTACAACATCCCTTCGTGATAAGTGTAATTCCTTGAAGTAACTCTCGGAGCATGCCTCTTCTTTCCCAAAGCTCCTTCTGGGTATTCTCCCTTCTCCAAGAATCTCAAAACCTCATAGAACCATGGCTTTTCCTTCAGCCCATATACAGTCATTGCTCGTCCCCCCTGGTAACAAGGAATCCTTGATCTGCACATCACTAGTGGCTTCATAGCTACATTTTCAGGATTATCCCACATAGATGCTAGGGTTGTAAGTGCCTCAGCCATTTAATTCTCTTCCCTTGGTAGGTGTGCAAAAGTACAATTCGCAATACTCAAAGTGAGCATTTGAATATACTATGCATAAGGCTTTAGCTTTTCATCTTTGAACTCCCAATTTTGAGAGGCTTAGTTGATTATGAGCATTGAGTCCCCATAAATGGTGAGATTCTTTGCTCCTGCTCCAATTGCTACTTCTAAACTGAACACACACGCCTCATACCTTGCCATCTTATTAGTGACTTTGAAATCCAGCTTCTTGGCCAAAGTAATGTTCTCTTCTTCAGGTGTGATTAGGATTGCCCCCGCTCTGGCTCTTTTCTAGTTGACACCCCCGTCAAAGTAGAGCTTTTAACCATTTGCTTCAATCAAGTTTAAAGACTCATCAGGAAAATCATATTCCCACATTTCTTGCCCTTCTATAGGGCTAGAAACTCTACTATAGCTCTCCCTTTGATTGTCTTCTTGGTCAAGTATTGGATGTCGAACTCTGTCAGCAACACTAACCATTTAACAAGATTTCCCAATAGTATTGGAGCTTCATACAAATAGCATAGTGGATCAACCTTTGCCACAGCTTGAACTCTATAGGATTGGTACTAATGCCTCAGCTTCCTTGTTGTCCATATCACCACCAAACAGGTTTTCTGAACAATGTCATATGTCATATTTTGCTTAGTAGGATAACAGCTTCCTACTGAGATAGTAGATAGCGTGCTCAACTTCATCTTCATCCTCTTATGCAATCATGGCTCCTATAGCATCATCTTCCAAGGCCAAGTACAATATCAATGGCTTTCCTGCTCTTGGTGGTTGTAGAACAGGTGGGCTCATCAAGTATTGTTTGATCTTGTCAAACACTATTTGACATTGGTCATCCCATTCTATCTTCTGACCCTTTCTAAGCAGCTTGAAGATGGGCTCACAGATCTTAGTTAACCTAGAGATGAACCTGCTAATGTATTGGACCTTCCCTAGAAAACCTCTAACTTCTTTCTCGGTCTTGGTGCTGGCATTTCTTGAATAGCTTTCACCTTGTCTAGATCTACCTCAATCCCTCTCTTGCTTACCACGTGTCTAAGGAGCTTCCCTAAAGTTACTCTAAAGATGCATTTCTTTGGATTGAGCCTCAAATTGTACCTCTCAACCCTTGCCAAGAATCGATCTAGTGCTTCAAAGTGTCCTTCCCCTTGTTGATGACTTGACCATCATGTCGTCTACGTAGACCTTGATTTCTTTGTGCATCATGTCATGGAATAGAATTATGGCCATCCTTTGGTAGGTTGCCCCTTATTCTTCAATCCGAATGGCATGACTTTGTAGCAAAAGATACCCCATTCTGTGATGAAGGCTATCTTGATCTTATCTACAAGTGCCATCATGACTTGATTATAGCCAGCAAACCCGTCAGTGAAGGAATACATGATGTTCGATGCAACACTATCAACTAGAACATCAATATAGGGTAGTAGGAAGTCATCCTTCATCGATGCTTTTTTTCAAATCTCTGTAGTCTACACACATTCTCACTCTTCCATCCTTCTTGGGCACCGCGACTATGTTGGCTAACCATTCTAGGTAGTTGACAACCTCTAGAAACCCGGCTTTGAGTTGCTTCTCAACTTCTTCCTTGATAAGCTTCGCCTATTCTAGTCTAAGTCTTCACAGCTTCTGCTTAACTGGCTTCTTATTTGGGTCTGTACGGATACGATATTCTGAAATACTTCTGTCGATACCTGGCATGTCGTCATATGTCCATGCAAATACTACTTTTCTTTTATGTAATATTTTTTAAAAAATTTTCTCTCTCATTTGCAGTAATATCAAATGCAAGTGCTATTTCCTTTGGATTATCTGTTGTGCCAAGATTAATAGAATGAGTTTGCACAGAATTAGTGTCAAAAATGCTTATGGTATGATCTATGTAATGCATAGTGCCATTCGATAAAACATCATACAAGTAAGCAAAATCACTATTTATATCATTGACTTTTGAAAGGAAAACAGAATTATCAAACAAATCGGACACTATTACATCAAGATCGGACTCTTCATAAAACAAACTCATTAATGAACTTTCTACAAACTTATCTCACTCAGACATTGCAACTGGAACTGGATCAGCTTCCGCGATCAGCTCTCTCGATCTTGATTTTGTGGACCCCTTCTATCAGCATCTTCTCCACGGCCTGGGTATCCAGCAGCTCCCTGAAAATCTCAAAACCTGGCACTTAGATCTTCCCTATGTCCACCGGTTCAGCCTTTCCAAAGTAGAGGATCCCACTTTCAGGAACAAAGAAATATTCAAGGGCCTTCCCTGTCTTGATCTTCTAATTGCCATCATAGCCCAAGCCTTCTTTAGTTGTCTAGGTTTTGAAATCTTGCAGCTGAGTGATTCCTTGTTGATTCTTCCCCAACCTTAATGTAGGCATTTACTCCATATTCTTCATCATCCAATTAACAGCGGGATTGTTTGGACCATCAAAGATACCCATGATCTGAAAGCCCATAAGGGAAATGACACCCTGAGGTGCGGCTCGCAGCACAACAACTGAAGCAACTAGCTTAGCTGAGATGGTCAAAACTTCATCTCGATATGGGAACTTGATTTTCTGGTGTATTGTGGAGGGCACTCCTCCAAGAGCATAAAACCAGGGTCGTCCCAAGTGCACAACAAAAGTCATAGGAATATCTAGGACAGTAAAGTCCACTTCTGAAACAAATTGCCCAGTCCTGACCTTGGTAATAAATGTCCCTTCAACTGTACGTTTGGAATCATCATAGGCTCGAATGACCAAGTTGGAGGGCTTCAGGTCTTCTTTGGCTATTCCCATTTTTGAGAGAATCTTAAATGGGCATACATTAATTAATGAGCCATCATCTACTATTACACATGAAGCTCGTTTGCCATTTACTTTCGCAGCAATGAACAATGCCTTATTGTGGTCTCTCCTTTCTAGTGGCAAATTTTCATCAGAGAAGGTGATCTCCCCTTTCTTCTTTTCAATCATCAACCTAATCACTTCTTCAGGTGTTGAGGACTCCGGAGCTGGGATTTGAGTCAAGGCCTTGACTAAAGCTCACCTATGAGACTCGGATGAAATAAGTAAGTCCCATATGCTAGCATTAGTCTTAGTCTTTTTGAGTTACTCAGTCACAATGTCAGTATCGGTGGCTTCTTTCACTATCTCTTCTTCTGGTGACTTGCTTGATTTGCCAAAGTCTTTCCTTTGAAAATCTTTCCCACTTCGAGCAACAAAAGCAGGTGCAGCATTGTCGATTCTCATTACATTGTCAATCACTAACTCATCTTCATCAGAGCTATACCATGCATCAAATTTGAAGCAATCCCTGATCTTGCCATCCTTCCTACTTTGGATCATGTGGGAATCAATCTCATCTTTTGAAAATGAAAGTTTTCCACCTACTTCCTCACATAAGGCCCAGATATCTTTCTCAATGGAAGTTAGGATATCTTCCTTGTCTAAGAATTGTTGCCATGCTTCAGCCTTATCTCAATCTTTCACATCTTCGCCCCATCCCTTGGGCCATGGAGTGTTTTTATCATAAACATCAAATTCAGGTCCCCATGTAGGCTCAATATCTTCTAGAAGGGTAGCACGTGGTTAGTGCTTTGGATATAGAGCTTTGAAGTCAAACTTGCTAGAGGGCTGGCCTACGAGATCTTCCACACACTCTTGTACATCATCAAGCTCCTTCTTAGTCTTAAAAGGGAATTCCAAGCTTCCTCTAGAGCTTCCTTTTCTAACTTTAGATCCATATTAACCCATGCTTCATCTAAACCTTCAAAGAAGGCCCATACATCTTCTCCAACCAATCCCATCTCAATACAGCTAATTCTGGGTGGTACATTATTATAGCTTGGTAATGGGTTATTTTTTGTGCTTGGGTTTCTTGAATCAGGGTCCATGACTTTCCCTTCATCGATTAGGTCTTGGATGGACTATTTAAATGCAGTTGTAGGTGGAATGGCCTTGCACTTGGTGGAAAAGGCAAAAGGCATTTGGATTGTATTGTGGTAAGTTCGTGTTTGGTGAGTTTTTTGCTGGTTCTGGTTTCAAAAGTCCTTCTTTTTCTAACCTTTCAAAGACTTTTGAGAGTGGCTTGTTGAAGTTTGAGAAACGACGAGTGGTCTTGACTGCATTGACTTCTAGCATCTTAGTGGACTGATTGTGAGTAAAACTTGAACTGGCCTTGTATGTCTTCTTCTTCTAAGACTCTATCTCCTCAACTTGGAGCCCGTCACCATAAAGCTCAACAAAGTTTCTTGGATTCATAAGCTGAAGCTTCTCTACCCAACTAGCAAGCACATTTCTTGCAATGATCCGAACTTGATCCCGTTCTGAGGGCTTGTTAGGCATCAAGGTAGCCTTATTCCTCCATCTAATCAAGAACTCTGAGAATGTCTCGCCATCCTTTTGTTTTATCATTTCCAAATCTCTCAAGGAGACTTCCAGGGCAGCATTATAGGAGAACTGACCCCTAAAAGGCTCCTTAAGAGACTTCCAGTCAGATTTGACAGTAACCGCTTGAGCATGGTACCAATCAGATGCTACTCCTTCCAAAGTCAAAGGAAACAATCCCAACTTTTGCTCCCCATTAAAAGTAGTTGCTGACATGATGGTTATGTATTGCTTGAGATGCAATTTCGGATCCCCAGCTCCCTTGAACTTTGGTATATCAGGCATCCTAAACTTAGGTGGTAGTCCAGTTATCCCATATAAGCCTAAGTTGTCAAAATCAAAATCTTGGTCTTTGCTCTTGACCATCTCCTGGAGCTTCTCCATCTTCTTAGTCAAAGCATTTAGGGCTTCTTGGTCAGGGTATCTTTCCTCATCACTTCTTTCAGATTCATCCTTCATGCGTTCATCCCGCTCTTCAAAAGCTTTCTTGATGGTCTTGTCCATCATCTCTTGCAACGCTTTCAAGACATCCTCATTCAACCCGGCCATGGCGTTTGGGAAAGTTGGTGATGGTGCATTTTGAACTAGGCGTCTGGCTTGTCTTGCCCAATACTTTTTGGAGGACTCTATGTTGCTACAAAACAAGGGTTAGCTTTCTATGCTATGGATAGAAGGATGCATGAATGCATGAAGCAACCAACACAAGTAACAAATGTTAGTCAATCACACTTACTACCAAGTGGTAGACCTTCCAACCTTATTTCTCCCACACACGTGTTCGTTTGGCAAGTCAAGATTCCTAGGAATTGGTCTAGGCCTTCGCATCAAAAGAGGATGCTCTTGCCGACATAGTATGCACGTTTGCATAGCAACAAGCTCTCAACATCCAAAC
>CANYLF011443793.1:0-14190 GCA_948193215.1 Bocquillonia castaneifolia | reverse complement strand
TCAAGATCAATCAAGCTTTATCAATCAAGTGGCAGATTCAGCAATTAGCCAGCTTTATCAATCAAGAGGACATAGAGCAGGTAAGCTGCTCAAGTCTCATTTCACCACTATATAAATAAAGGGCGAAGCCAGAGGAGTTGGCGGGGGGTAAGGTAGAGATGCGAGCAACCAAAAAAAAAGAAGAAGAAAATGGGGGAAGCCAGTGGAGTTGGCTGGGGTAAGGTAGAGATGCGAGCAAGCAAAAAAAAATTAGAAGAAGTGGTAGAAGCCAGAGGAGTTCGCCCGGCAAGGTAGAGATGCGAGTAAGCAAAAAAAAATTTAGAAGAAAAGGGGGAAGCTAGAGGAGTTTGCCTGGCAAGGTAGAGATGCGAGCAAGCAAAAAAAATTAGAAGAAAAAGGGGGGGGCGCATTAGAGAAGAAATTCCTGCAAGTAAAATAGAGCTCATTAGTCACATTTGGATGATAGCTATAAAACTAAACAAATCAGCAGTTCAAATTACCACTAAACCAAGCAAAAACAGCAATAAATATCCACAGAACACCATCCAAATAGTAGTAAAACAGAGTCAAAACTGCAACAAAATAGCAGCAAAGTTTGCTGTTTACAGATTCAGAACTAGCAAATACAATAGCAAACGAATAGCAAGCAAACATTAGCCAGCAATATCAACAATCTAAGCAGCAGCAACACAGCAGCAGTGGTAAAGCAGAACAACGATGACAACAATAAACAATACCAAGGGAGTAGTGAATCCAAAGGCAATAGTCTACAAAGCAACAAGTGCAAAGCCAATGCACAACAACTAGCAACGGAAAATCAGGTAAGTCTTCTCAATTTTTCACTGAGTTTCCATTTCATTATACACTGTTATATTATTTTAAGCATTTGCTGGATGTGTATAATAGCCTCAGTTTAGGACACTAAATAAGAACTTTGAAATTAAGTAGAAGTTCTCAATTTGCAAAAAAAAAAAAAACACTACAAAGTAAATTATATCTTTAAAAGATGTAATTGAAATAAAAAATCAATGATAATTTTCCTTCAAAAGGGAATAATCATTTTTTTATTTTTAAATCATTTTCAACAACTCGAACTTCGTGGACTTTGATCCCGTCAAGCGGGTACGCAGGTGTTTAGGAGTCAAAAAAAAAATTCCTAAGCTCAAGTTCGCCCTTTCAGTTTGTTTTCGAATCATAAACTCCAACTCGCCCTTTCAAAATTTTCTAAAATTAGAAGTCCAGCTCACCCTTTCAAAATTTTCTAAAGTCCGAAGCTCGAGTTCGCCCTTTCATATTTTCTCAAATCCATTCGCCACTCGAACTACGGGTATGTAGGCCTTTGTAAACTAAAGTCCGAAGCTCGATTTCGCCCTTTCGTATTTTCTTAAATCAGTTAGCCATTCGAACTATGGGTATGTAGGCCTTTGGAAACTAAAGTCTGAAGCTCGAGTTTGCCCTTTCATATTTCTCAAATCAGTTTGCCATTCGAACTATGGGTACGAAGGCCTTCGAAAACTAAACTCTGAAGTTCAGTTCGCCCTTTCATATTTTCTCAAAATCAATTTTAACATCGAACTACGTGGACTTTGATCTCGTCAAATGGTAGGCCTTTGGAAGTTGAATTCTGAAGTTAAGTCCGCCCTTTCAATTATTTTCTCAAATCCCCAAGTAGGTTCGCCTTTTCAAATTTCTCAAATCCCAAGCTTAGGTTCGCCCTTTCTGCTTTCTGAAGCCTAAGCTTAAATTCGCCCTTTCCAAAAATCCCAAGCTTAGGTTCGCCTGTTCAAAATTTCTCAAACAAGTCGGCCCTTTCATATTTTCTCAAATCAGTCCGCCATTCGAATTACGGGTATGAAGGTTTTCGAAAACTAAAGTCCAAAGTCCAGCTCGCCCTTTCATAAGCTTATGTTTGCTCATTAAAAATTTCTCAAAACATAAGCTTATGTTCGCCCGTTCGAAATTTCTCAAATCATAAGCTTATATCCTCCTTTTCAAATTTTCTGAATTCCAAAGTCAAGTCCACCTGTTTTAAATTTTACTTTTAGAAATATCATCTTCAAAATTCATTTTTTATTGCTTTTACAAACCAAGTACAATTTCCAATTTTTATTTTCCAGTTTCCCAATTTTCCAATTTTCCAATTTTTTTACAATTTGTCCAAATTTCCTGAAATCATCATATTTTTGAATTATACTTTGGGATCGGGTATAATTCTTAAAAATTTAATTCTTAATTATACTTTAGGGTCAACTATAATTTTTTCTAATTATTTTAATTTTCTTTATTAAAAATAAAACAAAGCATAAATAAATAATAAAAATATAAGCACAATTTAAGTACCAAGTTTGAGCGTTGTAGGGGTGCTATAACCTTCTCTACACGTAACGACCCGAACCCACAAATTTACAGACCAGTTAAAGTGTTCCAATCGCACTGAAAATGATTGGTGGCGACTCCTTTTCAAAAATAAAAACCAATCCTCGTCGCTAACTTTTTCATTCCCAAATCTCCAAGAAAAAACAAAATTCCTAAAAAAAAGGATATCGATTTGAAAAAAATCGGTGGAGCGACAGTACTGATAGTAAGGAGTATCCATATCGGGGAGAGGTCTAGTGTGCTTTGCCAACTGAAGCGAACCCTTAGTAATCATCTTGTTAAACAGATCTAGGGTGGAACCTCGTACACTCCCTTGAAGTAAGTCAAACTTTGGAATGGCCTTCTTTTTAGGAGTGCTTGGCCGGTAGAATTTTCTTGACTCCTTCTCCTCTAATCCATCCCTAGCAATAATAGTATGTAGGGTTTCCTTCAACAAACCATAGTGGTTAGCATCATGCCCTAAACAAACACAATATCTGCAATATTTCCAGGCGTTGGTCCCCCACTGTGGTGTTATCACAGCATGTCCTCCCATCTTCGGGATAATAAGCCTCTTCTCTTACAAATAACTGAAGTTCTCTGACAATGACTTAGAAAGGTCAATGACAGGAATAGTTTATGGCACTGGTAGGAATACTTCACCCTTCTTTAGTAGAAAATGCTCCTTAAAGGCTACCCACAGGAGCTCCACATCATTCTTGTACATCCCAATTAATCTCAAGAATATGAAGGATGCATTGACCCCAGAGATTCAAGGATTGGACTTTTCAATTCCTGGACGTGATTCTTTACCCAATACTCCTAGTATTATGCCAACCTTCATTCCTTCTAACAAAACAATAGAAAACATATAGCATTTACAACCTACCTTTTACATACAAACATGCAATGGTGAGAATCTAATAATAAACAAGAGTTAATTTTAATAATTACCAACCATGATTAAGATTAATCTACATGGAAAAGAGCCATAATAAGCACATAACACATAAACACAACAACAAACCTAGGGTTTCTACCTTTTTAGACCTAAAATCATTAACAAATAGTATTAATTAACCAATTAATGCATAAACACATCTAAATAGTTACCAAAGAAAGTCCAGAAGCTTACCTTATAGCTGTATTCCACGTGAAAGCTACTGTACACAAGCGATCCCAGTAAAACAGCACCGAAAGCACAAGAAAAGGGACCAACGCCACTCAGGAGACTGGTGTTTGGGTCCAATGCTACTCACCCATAGGCGTTGGAGCCCAGCGCCACTCCTGCTTATGGCGTTGGTGGTTTAACAACACACAACATGCACGATTTGATGAAAGATACCATTTTTAGGGTTTACCAAGCCCCAAAAATGAATAAACAGAGATGAAAACTCATAGAACAAACATTAAAACACATGAAAACACATGAAACATGTCAAAACAACCTAGATCTAATCAAGACATACCTAAAAACACAAAAAGATGCAAACTTTACAAGTAAAACATTAAAAGATTATAACTTTACACAAAACAAACATGCACATTCTTCAAAACAACACTTCCAATACATATCTGACTTGGAAACATCATTTAAAATAATAAAAAATGCAATCTTTACACATGAAACATTAAAAGATTCAAACTTTACATGTTAACATGCCAAAAACAACCTTTATGCATGGAAACATACAAAGATGTTAACTTTATGCATAAAATATTAAAACAACATGATTTTAAATGCAAAGAAACAAACTCTATCATTAAAACATTCAAAGATTGCAACTTTATACATTAAAACACAAAAAGATGCAACCTTTATGCATGAAAACATGAAAAACATGACTTTTATGCAAAAGAGGCAATCTTTATGAACAAGAAAAGATTTTTATTCAATTAAACATAAAAAGAAAGGATTTTTGTGTATGAAAACATGTTAACAAAATCAAACACATCAGATCTAAACATATAAACATGCAAACATGCAAAGAGTGCAACTTTTAGTAATTATGGAGCATAAACATGGCATTTAATGGTTTTTAAATCAAATCAACATGCAAAAAATCATTTAAGCATGCAAAATAAGAGATTACATCAATGTGACAAACAAAACAAAGAATCATGACATACACATCATGAAAACAATGAAAATAATCAAGAAAAACAAAGAAATAAGGTGACTTATCTTTAAAGAAATCACCTGGAAGCTCTTGATAACCCTCAGATCTGATTTAAGTGACTTGAATGTTGCTTTTCAATGATTAAAGGTTGATGGAATGTTGCTGGAGACTTCTTTGAATAGATTAGAAACCTCAAAACACCTTTGAATGGAAAAGATGCAAGCTTTTATGAGTTTTTTTATGTGAAAAGTGAATGTAGTGTTGTGTTTTTAGCTATGAATGAATTGAGAGTGTTGATATCAGAATTCAAAACCCTAAATTCGTATGTCAGTGTTGCCTCCCCCTAAAACCTAGTTTTAGACCTGTATTTATAGCCGTTTTAGCTTAAAATTTAAGCTAGGGTTACCACAATTAGTTTCCTATTGAAACTCAATGACTTAAGACTAAAGTAAAGGATTTGTGGACAACAAAAGCCCTTCAAAGCTTTGGGATGCTTGTACGACTCGTACGGGCCATTCCAGGTCGAAACAGGCAAAAAATGGGCCTTTTACAACTGAGGATGATTGACTGGTGTTGGGGGCTGAACACCAGTCTTCCTTGTGATGTTGAGCCCAATGCTAGCCATATGAGTGGGATTGGGCCCAACTCCACTTGGAAGAGTGGCGTTGGGCCCAATTCCACTCTTCAGAGTGGTGTTGGGCCCTTTTGGGCCTCCAAACGTCCGATTGTGAAAACTTAAAACTGAGAAAATATGTGAAATGGCATCTTCTTTCAACCAGTAAAATTTAAAGTCATTTGGACACTTGTAGAAAAAGTTATGATAAAAACCATTTGAAAAATGCGTCGTTTAGCTCAAAATCAGATTTTGGAGAAAAACGTGTTATGCAAGCTTAGAAAACACTTAAAGTGAAGCAATGCAATCTCTAAAAAGCAACATTGACTCAATTCATGCTATTTAGAAGATGAACGATCATCACTAGGCCTCCGAGCCGCTTCCGTATTCCTGTGTCAAAAATTAGGTGTTAACAATAATAATGACTTATTGTTTGGTTTGTATGTTGAGAGCTTCCTTTATGTGTAAACATGCATGCTATGTTGGCAATAGCATCCCCTATTGGTGCGACAGCCCAAGCCAATTACTAAGAATGTTGACTTGCCAAATGAATACGTGTGTGGGAGAAAAAAGGATGGAAGGTCTACCACTTGGTAGTATATGTGTTTGACTAACTTTTGCTACTTGTGTCCCTATGTGTTGCTTTTGTTCATGCATCCTTGCATACACATGTCATAGCACGCTAACCCTCTATTTTGTAGCAATATAGATCCTCCTAATACTCTTTGGACAAGACAAGTAGGATGCCTCGTTCGTAACATACCACGACACAATCCAAAGACTCCAACTTCCACAAGTATAATGGCTGGGTTTACTGAAGATGCTTTGAAAACCTTGCAAGATAAGATGGATAATGCCATCAAGAGAGCCTTGAAAGAAAGGGATGAAGAATGAGAAATTAGTAGCGATGATGGGAGTGAGAGAAATCCTGATAATGAAGCCCTTGAAGCTCTCACTAAGAAGATGGAGAAGCTCCAGGAGATGGTAAGGGGAAACAACTAGGACTTTGACTTTGATAACTTAGGCCTCTATGGCATAATTGGACTCCTTCCTAAGTTTAGGATGCATGATGTGACTAAGTTCAATGGGTCGAGTGACCCCTAAGCTGCATTTGAAGCAATACATCACAATCATGTCAGCCACCACTCTCAATGCCGAGTAGAAATTGGGTTTGTTTCCTTTGACTTTGGAAGGTGTAGCGTCTGACTGGTATCATGCTTTACCAACTAGCACTTAATCTGACTGGAAGACTCTTAATGAAGCTTTTAGGGGTCAGTTCTCCTATAATGCTACCTTGGAAGTTTCCTTAAGGAACTTAGAGATGACTAAACAGAAAGATGGTGAGACGTTTTTTGAATTCTTGATTAGGTGGAGAAACAAGGCTGCTTTGATGCCCAACAAGCCTTCAGAGAGGGATCAGGTTAGAATTATTGCTAGGAATGTGCATTTTACATGGGTTGAGAAGCTTCAGTTGATGAATCCAAGGAATTTTGTAGAGCTCTATGATGACGGGCTCCAGGTTAAAGAGATTGAGTCTGAGAAGAAGAAGACTACCAAGGCTAGCTCAAGCCATGCCCATACACAATCTACCAAGGTTGTGGAAGTCAATGTACTCAAAACCAACCGTAGATTCTCCAATTTCAACAAACCCTTGTCCAAAGTCTTTGAACGACTCGAAAGGGAAGGCTTGCTAAAACCTGAACCAGCCAAAAACCCACCAAACACTAGCTCACCACTGTATAACCCAAACGCCTTTTGCCGCTTTCACCAGGTGGAAGGCCACTCAACAGACAACTGCATTAAGCTTAAACACTCTATTCAAGACCTCATAGATGAAGGGAAAGTCATGGACCCTGATTCTAAGAAACCAAACACTAAAACTAACCCATTGCCTATCTATAATAATGTTCCTCCACCAAATAGAATTGGTTGCATTGACTCAGGTGTGACTGAAGATGAGGTATGGGCCTCTTTCACAGATGAAGACTTGGAGGAGGTATGGGGTTCTTTTGATTATGATTCAGCTGAAGAAGAGGTAGCTCTCAAGAAGGCATGGGATTCCTTTCAAGATGTGCATGATGTATCTGAATAGAAACAGGAGTATGTGGATGATTTCTTAGGCCAACCTTTAGGCAAGTTTGACTTTAAAGTCCTGTACCCAAAGCATCCACCACCTGTACTCCCTCTTGGTGAGATTGAACCAACTTGGGTCTAGAGTTTGGCATTTGTGACAAAGACACACCATGGCCTAAGAACTTGAGTGAGCATGTGAAGGATTGGGACAGAGCTGATGCTTGGAAAAAGTTCCTAGACAAGGAAAAAGTGCCAACCGGTATTGAGCAGGATATTCATGCCTTATGTGATGAGATTGACAAGAAAATCCCATTCCCATGGGATGAGGTTGATTCCTATGTGATCCAGACTAGGAAAGATGGGAAGATAAAAGATTGCTTTAAATTCGATGCCTGGTACAGTTCAGATGAAGATGAACTTGAAATCGATAATGTGATGCAAATTGTTGATTCTGAACCCGCTTTGGTTACTAGAAGTGGGAGAGATTTTCAAAGGAAGGATTTAGGCAAGCAAAAGGAGGTTGACAAGGAACTTGAGAAAGGAGTGATAGAAGAAGCTGCCTCGACAGATATTGTAACTGAGCAACTCAAGAAGACCAAGACTAATTCAAGCATATGGGACCTACTTGTCTCTTCTAAGTCTCATAGGCGGGCATTAGTTAAGGCCTTAACTTAGCTACCAGTTGCTAAGACCACTACTCCAGATGAAGTGATAAGACTAATGACTGAAAGAAAGAAAGGGGAGATAACCTTCTCTGATGAAGACTTACCTTTAAAAGGAAGGGATCACAACAAAGCTTTGTTTATTGCAGCTGAAGTGAATGGAAAAAGAACATCTTGTGTCATGGTTGATGATGGTTCATCCATTAATGTAGACACCTAATTTTTAGATGCAGGAAAGTGGAAGTGGTCCGGGAGCCCAGTGATGAATATGGGCTATTTTGGACCATTTCGTTACCCAATTTCTTGTAGAAATGAGCTGAAGAAAATAAAAAATATTTCAAATGCGCTAAATGTTTTTTAAAAATATTTATGGCCTAATTTAGAGTCCGAACAAGTGTTTTAATATTTTTTCGAATCCTAAATACGGCCTAAATAAGCCAGAAAATTATTTTAAAGCCCAAGCGCATTAGGCCCAGGAATGAACATCTGGCCGAATGTTCATTGATGGTCCGGGTGGATGTTCATGGCTGGCAGACATAATAAGTTGTGGGGAGCATCTGACAGGGTAAAGCATTTTTATTCCCCCACCATTTTATGAAAAGTGATTCCATTTGTCGAAGGAATCATTCCTTTTGTCGATACCTAACCCTAAGTATAAAATAAAAATTATAACACAGAAAAGAAGGAGGGGAGAGGGGACAGAGCAGTCTTGAGAGATCGGCAGTTTTAGGAGAGCGCAGTTTTGAGAGATCGGCAGCGAGAGTAGAAAAAAATTTATTTTCTCTTTGGCGTCTTGATTGGTTCATCAGTGTTCAAAAACAAAACAAACATATTTTCTTGGGAGTTGGTCATTCAGCATAAGCAAAAACAAAAATCATTTTCCTTTACAGAGACTAAAAACATGAACGGTTTTCAGAGGCTTGGAACGACGGTTTTCAAACCATTTTCTTTGGATTTCAATCATTCAACATTTCATCTACTACCTGAAGCGGTAATCCATCTCATTTTTGATGGCAACAAACCATCCACTCATCCAAAATAAGTTCATTTCTTTATATACATCGTTTATGTTATATATTGTTATTTTTACATTACTCTCAAACTAATTTATTTTGACATTCTAACTTCATATATGAGTTTTATGTGTAAGCAGGGGAGTTTTGAACGCAAAATATCTAGTTTTGAAGTCTAGTCACTATAATTTCAATGTTTACAGTGTAATTTTTCTTAGATTTTTTATTGTTGTTTTAATTCATTTTGAATGTCTAGAGCTGTTTCTTAAGGGTTTGTATGAGTTGCCAATAGTTTGTATACAATGTATCTATAAGAAAACATGCTAAAATAGGGAAAATAGATTGGAGAAGATGAAGTACAGGTTTGGCCGGATAGTACAGGTCATTCTCCTGACCTGATGGCTCTCATTGGCCTGGCAGCTCTACTGGACTTTGTGAAGGATCTCCTAGCTTGGCGACTCTTCTGATCTTTGGTGATTCTCCTGGCCTTTCTAATGGTTCTCTTAGCCTTGCGGCTATCTTAACTTGGTGACTTGCCTGAACTTTGGCGGATCTTCTGGCCTTTGTGACCGATCTCCTAACTTGGCGACTCTTCTGACCTTTGGCGGATCTCTCTGGCCTTTGTGACTGATCTCTTGGCCTAGCGATGCCCCTAGCCTTTGGTGGATCTCCTGACCTTTCTAACGGTTCTCTTAGCCTTGCGACTATCTTGACTAGACGCTCTCCTGGCCTTTGGCGGATCTCCTGGCCTTTCTGACTGTTCTTTTAGCCTTGCGGTTGCCTGACGTTTGGCGGATCTCCTGGCCTTTGTGATCGATCTCCTTACTTGGCGACTCTCCTGACCTTTGGCGGATCTCTCTAGCCTTTGTGACTGATCTCTTGGCCTGGCGACTCCCCTGGCCTTTGGTGAATCTCCTGACCTTTCTAACGGTTCTCTTAGCCTTGCGGTTTTCTTGACTAGATGCTCTACTAGCCTTTGGCGGATCTCCTGGCCTTTGGGACGGTTCTCTTCGCCTAGCGGCTATCTTGACCTGACAGCTCTCCTGACCTTTGGCAGATCTCCTGGCCTTTGTGACTGATCTCTTGGCCTGACGACTCTCCTGGCCTTTGGCAAATCTCGTGACCTTTCTGACGGTTCTCTTAGCCTAGTGGCTATCTTGACCAATTGCTCTTCTGGCCTTTGTGATTGATCTCTTGGCCTGGTGCCTCTCCTGGCCTTTGGCGGATCTCCTGGCCTTTCTGACTGCTCTCTTAGCCTAGCAGCTATTTTGACCTGACTTGACGACTCTCCTGACCTTTGGCGGATCTCCTTTTCCTTTGAGACTGATCTCTTGGCTTGGCGACTCTCCTGGCCTTTGGCGGATCTCTTGGCCTTTTGTGACTGATCTCATGGCTAGCGGCTCTCCTAGTCTTTGTGATCGATCTTCTGACTTGGTAACTCTCTTGACCTTTGGTGGATCTCCTGGCCTTTGTGACTGATCTCTTGGCTTGGCGGCTCTCCTGGCCTTTGGCAGATCTCCTGACCTTTCTGACGGTTCTCTTAGCCTAGCGGCTATCTTTACCGGGCGGCTCTCCTAGCTTTTGACCGCTCTTCTGGGCTTTCTGACTGCTCTCCTGCCCGTCTAGACCTTCATGGAGTAGGGCCTAAATGAAAGTTTCCAAGCTGTAAATCTCCTGAAGTTTCGAGGTCAATCGGTCTATTCTCTCCCGAATAGTCCGGTCGATCAATAAGATTTCTTTACATTTCTTTATACAAATCACCTAGAATTATTTGTAAAATAATAAACCAGACATTTAACTAATCAACCCGGTAAAAAGTATGATAAAAATGGTAGAAATCCATTTCCCCTTTCCTTTCTTTAAGGTTGTATGTTTGTTATTATTATTTTTATATATCCCGGAAAAATAGAAAAAAATTGATTAATGTGCAAATATTATCCCTAAAAAAGAAAATATAAAAATAAGTTACAAACTAACTATGGATGCTTCGCATGTAAATAAATAAGGAAATAATCCACTCGGCTAATTACTACTAAAACCAGTAGAAACTTACCACAATACAGCCAGCTGCACTCAATCAATCAGGTTTAATCATAGTGGACTTAATGCAGAACAAAAATTGATTAGAAACAGTATTAGGCGCGACCATTCATCGCATCCTACTTTCTGGGTGATTTACAGCGTTATATTGTTTATCTCTGTCAGAAAATAATGACCTTATTACTTAATGAAATGGGAAATTGCCTTAGTATGGATGACTCATTCCAAACCCAGAAATCATCTGGTGGTGATGACGAATGGGATTTTCCCGAAAAGGAATCTACCTGTTTGTTAATCACTACGTGATCCCAAAGCAATTCGGGTAGCGACTCCATGTTTTTCATAAAACCTAAAAATCCATTTAGTGGGTATGTCACCATTGCTGTTGGACACCAATAGACAGGCATGCGGTTTAACCAAAACGTCCACGTCACGGGCTGTCTGTCCACAATTAATGTCTACTCGTCTAAGCTTCTTTCTAAGATGGGGATAGCAAGAGAAGATTTGAAGCCATCCGACTTAGTTATTCAGGCTTATGATGACTCTAAAAGGGCAGTTGAAGGTACATTTACTGCAAACATTAAAACTGGTCCTATTATTTTGGAAGTTGAGTTCACTGTGCTAAACATTCCTATGACCTTTGCCGTCCTTCTTGGTCGACCATGGTTCCATGCTTTGGGAAGAGTGCCATCCAGAATTCATCAAAAGATCAAGTTTCCTTACCAAGATGAAGGCCTGACTATTTCGACTGAACCTACCACCTCAGTTACGGTGCTGAAAGCTACTCCCTAATGGATCATGGAGCCTATGGGTTTCCAAATTATGGGTATTTTTGATGAACCAAATAACCCTACAGTTAATCAGATGATAAAGAAGATGTATTACTTGCCTGCATTAGGGCTGGGCAAGAACCAACAGGGCATCACACAACTGCCTGACTTCAAGATGAAATGACTAAGGAAGGCTTGGGTTATAAAGGAGAAAAGATGGCTAAAGATGGCAAAACTCTTGAAGATTTCTTTATTCCAGAGAGCGATACCATTTATCCTGGGAAGGCTGAACCTGTGGATGTTAGGAAGATTCAAGTGCCTGGCTTCTAAATCTTCAAAGACATGATGATAGAAGAGCTGATCGACCCCAAGGATGCTGCTGCAGTTTCTGAGTTAAATGAGTTCATAGAGAGTTCTTTAGTTGATTTATTTTATGAAACTTTTGAAATTGATGTAATAACGTCCGATTTGTTTGAGGACGATTTTGTTTTTCTTTCTAAGGTCAATGATATGAATACCAATTTTGCTTACTTGTATGATGTTTTACCTGATGGCACTATGCATTGCATAGATCATACCATAAGCATTTTTGACATTAATTCTGTGCAAACACATTCTATTAATATTAGCACAAAAGAACAACCAAAGGAAATAACTCTTGCATTTGATATTACTCCTAATGAGAGAGAAAAATTTGAAAAAATATTAAATAAAAGAAAAGGTTTATTTGCATGGACCTATGATGACATGCCAGGCATTGACAAGAAGATCGCCGAACATCGTATCCCTATAGATCCCACCAAAAAGCCAGTCAAGCAGAAATGTCAAAGATTCTTGCTAGAATGGGCCAAGCTAATTAAAGAGGGAGTTGGAAAGCAAATCAAGGCCAGATTCTTGGAAGTTGTCACTTACCCAGAATGGTTGGCCAACATAGTTCCAGTTTCCAATAAGGATGGAAAGGTCAAGATATGTGTAGACTATAGGGATTTGAACAAAGCATCACCAAAGGATGATTTCCCCTTACCTCATATTGATGTTCTGATTGATAGTGCAGTCGCAAGCGCCATGTATTCCTTTATGGATGGCTTCACTGGCTATAACCAGATAATGATGGCACTCACAGACAAGAATAAGACAACCTTCATCATAGAGTAGGGTGTTTACTGCTACAAGGTCATGCCTTTTGGACTTAAGAATGAGGGGGCAAGCTACCAAGGATGGCCACAACTTTATTCCACGATATGATGCACAAGGAGATCGAAGTTTATATGGATGACATGATGGTTAAGTCATTAACTAGAGAAGATCACTTTGAAGCTTTAGACCAATTCTTAGCACGAGTTGAAAAGTACAACCTCAGGCTTAACCCGAAGAAATGTATCTTTGGAGTAACATCCGGAAAGCTCCTGGGACACATTGTAAGCCAGAAAGGCATTAAGGTAGATCCAGACAAGGTAAAAGCCATTCAAGAAATGTCGGTTCCAAAGACTAAGAAAGAAGTCAGAGGATTCCTAGGGAAGATTCAATAGAATAGCAGTTTCATCTCCAGATTAACTACGATCTGTGAGCCCATTTTCAAGCTACTCAGAAAGGATCAAAAGAGTGAATGGGACGAACAAAGTTAGAAAGCATTTGACACGATTAAGCAATATTTAATGAATCTACCTGCCTTCAACCTCCCAGAGCAGGTAGGCCATTAATATTGTACTTAGCTTTGGAAGATGATGCTATAGAAGCGATGGTTGCCCAAGAAAATGAAGATGGAATAGAGCATGCTATCTACTACCTTAGTAGGAAGCTGTTGAAATGACCCGAAACTAAAACAATATAACAAGGTTTTAAATACATAATAATAGTAATTAATCTTAAATTAAAATTCAAATAAAAATCCCTCCAAAAATTTTTTTTTTCCTGAAAATGGGGTACAACGATCGTTGTCCAATTAGCAACGATCATTGTTGGATGAACAGTGATCGTTGTGAAAAACCTGAAAAATAGCTAAAAGTTCCAGTAGGTTACACGAGCTCGTGGGAAATCAACAATGATCTCGTTGTAAAATAGCAATGATCGTTGTTAACCTAACAATGATCGTTGTCAAGTTAAAAAGCTTGAAATGAACTATTTTCCAAAAAATCACAGTTTTAAAACAAAATTCTCGACTTTTCCCTATAAAAGCAGACTCCCATGGGCTCAAAATCAATATATATATACATCCACTTATCAACTTTAAAACACAATACAATTTTACATAAGGAACATCAAAATCTTATTAAACATATAGTTGACCTCAAAACAACTTTATAACTTGTCAAATTCTATACACATATATACATGAACATGTCCAACTTATCTCACAACCGTTCATTACATCCCAACCAAAATGCATATAAACATGCTCGTGCTTATGGTCCTCTAGCCAACCTGATTCTCTATTGCAATGCACATGAGCTCTACAATCAACAGGCTATCGACAACTTGAAAAGCAATGCCAAGGAGGTGAGCTGGAAACTCAATAAGCATTTAATCAAATCAACCTTGAATACA
>CANYLF011443683.1:0-10518 GCA_948193215.1 Bocquillonia castaneifolia | reverse complement strand
GACTTCCATTATTGCATAATTATCGGGTCCATGTTGCCATAATATTCACAACGTCTAAAAAATTTGAAGAGTTCTCCTCATTTTTATTGAAGTTCTTGGTATTAAGGACTTTATTCTTGAGTTGGTAATTGTTAAGAACTTATGCAATTCTCCAGTAAATTTTGAGTTCAACGACCATCAATTCTCCGGAGTTCTCCAACGTCCACTTTGCAATTTTCTCTACTAAGTACTTTTAGTTCCTCAGTTTTATAATAAAATGGCCTTTCTGCACTTCCTAACTTCTAGGCCATTTAGCTATATTTTTTGGGACATGTTCTCCACCTAATAAACTTACTCCCACTAAAAGCAGAAGTCATGACCTTTATAAGTCAAGGTCTAAAGATCCTATGGAGATTTCAGCTCTTCAGAGTTCTCCAATTTTTTATTATATAATTTTAATTCTTAAATTACCCTTCCTTGATGGGACTTATTTGTTCTGTTTGGACCCAATATTGTTCAGCAGTTCATCTCACTTAGACTCAAAAAACTCCACACCATTTCCAACCTCTATGGACCACAAAAATACATGGTAAATCATCATGTTTACCATGTTTTTTTTCGTGAAGATAAGTTAAAAACTTTCCCCATTCACTTTCGGTCTTGAATTGGTTTACCACCGGTTGCACTTGCTACCATTTATAGTGATTTGAGGTTATTGAAAGGAAAGATCATTTCTTTAGCTGATTTTTTTCTATAGTTCTCATTATAATTATAACACGAGACAAACTAGATTTTTCAAGAAATGAGAATACTGATATACTCGTGCGTCAAGTATATCAGTGTTCTCATTCCTGGGAGTGTGACCTTCATCTAAAATAAGAATAGTAGGGACTTTTAGCACATTAAATATCCTCCTTTTGTTCCTAAAGCTAGAAATGTTAAATGTACACAACTTTTTTCCTGCCAAAGGCGGAAAGCACGGCTTATGCTTGTCTTTCAACTGCTGTGTTCCACACAACATCAAGTAAAACAACCTTTGCAGAAGCCATAAGATTTATCCCCTCAGATGCCTTTGTCGATGAAAGCATCACTTTTTCTCCGCTCTTTTTATCATTATTTTTTTTAGTCCACAACGGATTTTGCAATGGACATGTCCATCGCAGTTTTTCTGCGATGAAAAAATTCGTCGCAAATTTCATTGCAGATCTCGTCCCACATTCTCGGAAATTGCAACCAAATATAGATCTGTCGCAAAATCCGTAGCAGCATCTGCTACAGACACAATTATTCCGTCGCAAAATAAATGTGTCAAGGTTTTTAAAGACGGACGAATTCTATCGTAGAATCCATCGCAGATTGTGTTCTGCGACTGATGTTCGTTATTCTGCGACAGATATGGCCGTCGCAGATTACCTATTTTCTGGTAGTGTTTGAACCTTAAAATTAAGTACAAACAGACTTCATTGGAAAAAATTTTTAGATCCGCCATTGGTAATAGGCATTTAAAAATTCATTGAATCAAAAAATTATCGAGAAAAAAAAAACTTCCTTCATATAAAAAAACTATCACAAAACGTGTTTATTAGAATCAATGACATGAACTTTCAGTATTTAAGTTTAAAAGATATATAGGCATTAAAAAAACCTAAAAGTTAGTTCTAATTCAAAAAACCAATAAATTCAGATAAAATTCTAATTCAACAAATTTATGATAAAATCTTATAAATAAATAACTTAATAAAGAAAATATCTACTAAGATCTTAATAATGACAAATCATAACAGATTTCCTCCAATATTACATGTCAATGGGTGATATGGTGTAGTAAAACTAACTATCATGCTCATCTTCATGTTGAAGTGTGAAGAAAAAGAGTGTCCATTCAAAACTAAAAATGAACCACTCATCACGTAATATGCATATATGTTTATGGATGTATTCTATAGTTGTCTTTCTAGGAAGTGTTCTATATTTGTTTTGGTTATGAGAAAACATTAAAATTATGAAAAAAAATTGAAATCTCATTTTATTTTTTCATAATTGATGTAATTTTTTCGTAAATTTAAAAACTTCACTTTTATGAAAAACACATATCAAATTAAAATGATATTTTCTGTAAAAATAAATTTCTTTGTTACGAAAAAATACATGAATTGTGAAAAAAAAATATAAAAGATTTCACAATTTTTTATGATTTTTTCGTACAAAGTAGGGTTTCTTTGTTTTAAAACAAAACCACAGTATAAAATAGCTACGTTTATATTTTACGGGATGGTTATTCTAACCGAAATCATTGAGTTGGAATAACCTCTTACACACGCTCTACTCTTCACAAAAAAAATTATGAGTCTCTGTATTTAGGTGTTTCAAAAAAAAAGTCAATACAATATTTATACTTATGATCAGCAGGTATAAGTAATGAAAAAACATATTGTATTTAAATTTTTTTCTTGAAATTTGATAAACAAATCAAGTTTTTTTTTCAAGATGGTTGGAGTTTTTTAATCATTTTGTGGAAAGTTTTTTTCAAGGCCTACAAAATTGAATATATATATATATGTTCAGATTAAAGATTGGCATGATCGAATATAGCGAAAGATTCCTATATCATTTAAGCAACTATCATTTAATAAATTAAGAAATGAAGGAATTGCAAAATGAAGTGGTGGGAAAGGTCCCAAAAATGAACAAAAAAAAGTTGTTCTTTTGGCATATGAATGCCATTCCCATCTAAAGTTCGAAAATGACATTAGGGAAAAAATTAAAGTAAAGATACATTAATTTTTCTAATATTTCACAATTAATAAGACTATTATATTCCCATGAAATGAAACCCCCAAATCGACCATAGATTTCTAGCTATGTTCCTATTTGAGCAATCTTAGTCAACCAAGCACATCGATCCCTCTATATAAGACCTTTAAACTGAAGCTACCTCCACGCCAACATCCATCTCTTCTACTTATTCAACACTTTTAGCAAATAAATTCTGAAACCCTACTTGCTGTTGCTTTTCTACTTGGCAAGACCAAAACTTTTAAGCTTAATTATTAGCTTTGCTTGTCAAAGATGGACATAGAAAAAATAGCAAAAACAAAACAAGTTGATGAAGAGAAATGGGTTTATGATTCTTCTTTGGATCATAAAGGAAGGCTTCCTCTTCGGGCTCGCACTGGTGTCTGGAAAGCATCTCTCTTTATCATTGGTAAGAAGTAATCACTAACAAAGTATTATATAGTAGTATACATCCGCAAGGATTATATATGTACATGTAAACATTACATAAGATTAATCTCAACCCATTTTACAGATTTATTTTTGTTCCATTTTCAACTTCATTTATTGTTACTTAGTTTCGAAATATTAATTTGTTTCAGCATTTAGAAATTCTAAACTGCAAGTACAACGGATTGTTAATACAAAATTAGTTTGTTTTAACTAGAACTTTGTATGAATTGTCAATTTTAGCCGATGTTTATAGTTTGTTAGTTTGCCCGGTATCTTTACATTTTATGTCATTTTTAACCAACTTATAAATGATGTGTGATTTTGATAATGTGTCATATACCTTTTAATTACGTGTCATAACCACCAATTACATGTATATACTACAATGATATATCTAAATTATTTTAACCATAACTTTCAATTAATTCTTAGTTTTAGTCTCATTTTTTTGAAATCTTGTCAATTTGATCCAACTTGATAATAAGAGCATGTGTTACTCACATACTTGACATGTTTTATTTTTAAATTATCAAAAAATGACACAAACCGTAAACATACTGGAACAAAATGATAAACTTTAAACAAAATAACAAACTTTAAAGATACTAAAGAATCTCTTACCAGAGGTATTTGCCTGTTTTTATTTTGCTTCATATGGTCGGTTGGTTGCCTGTTTTTGTATTTTGCTTCTTATAGTCAATGGGTATCAGAAAAGATTAATTAGTTTGCACGTCATGCACTGCATAGATTTTTTTGGATCCTCTCTAAACCACTTTTGTTTTGTTAAAGCAATTTCCTAAATTTGCGTTGCCTTTCATACAGTAAGGCATCCTACATTGCTAATGATGTTAATGGTGATAGCACGCTTCTTTTATGATCAGCTGGACCCTTACTTTACCTGTCACTATTTCTTTCTGAATTTTACAACTCTGCGTTCTTTAAAATTAAAACATTAATGAATCCTTTAAAGAATCATTTGCTAATTATCTTCTAATTCCTATTAAGTGATGATTAATATTATTAATACAGTATTTAAATTCTGCAATAATAGGATCTGAATATTTCAGTTTAACTGTTTAGGCTATCGAATTTATTCTTTTATGCAGTCTTTAAATGGTTTTATATAGGTTTAAGTAATCAAACATGGATAAAATAATTTTTAAAAATTTTAAATATGCCAATTATATGTCCTAAAAAGTAATTTTTTATTTTTTTCTGTTTTTTCTCTAAATATCTTTCCTATTTTAGTTTATGAAATAACGTTATAAATTATTAAATCACATTACAAATTAATAAAAATAGTTGCTAGCCTATAGGTTATTTTTTTCCATACAAAAAAAACTTCTGAAAAATATTTTCTAAGGAAAATACTTTTTTTATGAGGGGACAAGGAAAATATTATTTTTGTTATTCAGTAATAATGATTTACACATATTTTTTAATATTTATCGTATATTAAAAATATCATTTTTCTTTCAATAAAAAATTGAAGAAAACACAAACCGGTCATTGATGATGGCCTATGATGACTGAATATCATCATAGATATATAGTTGCGATATTAGATAATGTGTGTCTATATAATTTTAAAAATTTAGGAAAATAACTTATTGTTTTTTTTATGAAGAGGGTCCCCGTTTTACGGTTGACCCGACTAATTCTAAAACGGACCCTGTTACATGTTCCAAACTTATTGTTAATATTTTATTATTCACCAATTGTTTAATGTACCAAATGTTGAAAAATAAAAAAATATTTTCTTACAAAATATTTTATGTGAAATAGACGGAGTCTGAAATTACTGTATGTTTACATGTTTCTTGTTTTTTTGATTTTAATTACAATATTAATTGAATATAAATAACATGTTTCTATTGAAAAGTATGCGTAGGAAAAATTAAAAAAAAATAAATAAACGTGTGTGTTTCATGTCTTAAATAAAATTTTTATACAAAATTTTATGAAAATTTTTAATTAATTAACCTATATATATATATATATATATATATATATAACCTATTATATTTATGAATGGTGCTTAACCATATAAAAGTATCATGATTAGTTTTTTTTTTTTTTGCATTTGATTTAGTAGCTTATAAGATCAATTTATGAATTGTAACAAAAGAAAATTTTAAAAAACTTAAAAGTCTTTAGCAAAATGTAAAAGAAGAAAAACATTTTTAGATCATTCTAAATTTTTAATAAAATCTGGAATTGTTTTATGAACATTTCTTTAGAAACATTATACTCGTGCAAAATTTACAAAATCAAACACCTTCCCCACTAAATAAATAAACAAAATCAACTAATAAAACCATAAATATGAGAAAAAAAATTAATGCATTTTTTTACTCTCTTTTTTTTTTTTTTTTTTTGCATATATGTAATGCCTGGCTCTTAATGATTTGAAATGGCAGCAATTGAATTCAGTGAGAGGCTGAGTTACTTTGGAATAGCAACTAGCTTAATCATCTACTTGACTAAAGTGATTCATCAAGATTTAAAGACTGCTGCAAGGAATGTTAACTATTGGTCAGGTGTCACTACTCTTATGCCTCTTTTTGGAGGTTTTGTTGCTGATGCTTACTTGGGCCGATTCTCAACTGTTCTGGTTTCCTCCATCGTTTATCTTCTGGTGAAAATTCCCATCTCTTTTCCTTCCAATTCTCTAATCTTTTCCCTTCCAAAAACTACAACTCTGACTTGAAAATCTCTTTATGTTTGCTCTCCTGGTGTTAATGAAAACAGGGTTTGTTTCTTTTAACAATGTCTCAATTTGTTCCAAGCTTAAAGGCTTGTGATTCAACTCCTTGTGACCATTCCAAGAAGATTCATGAAGTCGTATTCTTCCTTGCCATTTATTTAATCTCCATTGGAACCGGAGGACATAAGCCTTCTTTGGAGAGCTTTGGAGCCGATCAATTCGACGATGATCACTGTGAAGAAAGGAAGAAGAAGATGTCATTTTTCAACTGGTGGAATTTTGGACTTTGCAGTGGTCTTCTACTTGGTGTGACAGTGGTTGTTTACACTCAAGATCATGTCAATTGGGGTGTTTCATATATCATTCTTACACTTGTTATGGCTTTATCGTTAACTATCTTTCTTATTGGAAGGCCATTTTACCGATATCGAGCAACATCAGGCAGTCCATTGACACCATTGTTCCAGGTTCTTGTTGCTGCCATAAGAAAAAGAAACAAACCATATCCTTCGAGTCCTGCTCAGTTGTATCAGCCCTTTAAGTCACAGAATAAGGACCAGGGGAGAATTCTCTGCCATACCAAGAAGCTTAAGTGAGCAGCAAAATTAAACTAGCTCTTGTTATTCGAGATATTATTAGGTAGATTCTGTCCAGCAGGTAGGATTGTGGACTCGATCCAGGGAGTTCATAATCTTACGTGATGAACACAGTACAACTGTTAATATCTCGATAAATCTTGTCTTCCATATTTGAAACTATCAACTTAATTAGATGTTTAACTCCATTTTTTACTTGCAGGTTTCTTGACAAAGCAGCTATTTTAGAAGGCGCTGAAAATTCTGCAGAGAAGCCAAGTTCCTGGAGACTTGCAACAGTAAGCAAGGTAGAGGAGTTAAAGCTTATTCTTAACATGATTCCAATATGGCTAGCTACACTACCATTCGGGATTTGTATAGCACAAACATCAACCTTCTTTATCAAGCAAGGCACAATGTTAAACAGAGAGATCGCCGGTGGATTTGTGATTCCTTCGGCCTCGATTTTTGCACTCAGCGCTATTGGAATGATAATCTCTGTAACCATTTACGAGAAGATATTAATGCCAGTACTAAGAAAAGCAACGGGGAACGAAAGAGGCATTACGATCCTTAAAAGAATCGGAATTGGAATGATATTTTCAATAACAACAATGGTGGTTGCAGCTTTAGTAGAAAGAAAGAGGCTCAATGTTGTGGAGAAGAATCCATTAAAGGGTTCACTTTCAATGAGTGTCTTCTGGTTAGGTCCACAATTTCTTATAATTGGGATTGGAGATGGATTTGCATTAGTGGGATTACAAGAATTCTTTTACGATCAAGTTCCTGATTCCATGAGAAGCTTAGGAATTGCATTTTACCTTAGCGTAAATGGAGCTGCCAACTTCGTTAGTAGTCTGCTGATAACAGTAGTTGATGATGTTACTGAGAAATTATATGGGAAGAGTTGGATTGGTAAGGACTTGAATAGTAGCCGATTAGACAAATTTTATTGGCTTTTGGCAGTGATTACTGCTGTGAATTTGATCATCTTTGTGTTCTCAGCTCGACGTTACTCGTACAAGAATGTGCAGGGAAGTTTGGTTGCTGATTCCCCTGAAGACAATAATAATGTTGGAGGTGATTCAATGGCTTGAAATAATCACTACTTGTTAGAAATTATATTTGACAACAGTTTCGACATGTTGAAAAGGGCTAATATATTGTGTGTGAAAATAAAATTAAGTTATTTTTGACATAGAATAACAGTTAGTTGTCTGATATAATTTGTAGTGTGTGTAGCATAGCTTAAGGCCAGTTGAATATTTATAGAAGGTGTAGTTGGAATTTGTTCTGATTAGATGTTAAAGTTTAGTTATTGTAATTACAACTATTGTTGTATGGTTAGCTTTTATTTTACTTTAAATAGAAAGATGCCAAATGTTTCAATGCTAGCTGAAGGAATCTGGAATTTCAAGTGGCCAATCAATGGACCATCCACCTCTTTATAGTGGGAATGCTATTTCCAAATTAACAGGTGGTAAAATGGCCAAACAATTAATTTCATTGGTCAATTATTTTTTTTAAAAAGTCATTGGTCTACAATGGGTAATTGTCAAAAGTGATTTTTAATAGTTTTATGATTTCCTAAAACTTATAGATGATTTTGATAAATTTTTTATGAATTTTCATGAAGTACTATAAATTTTTACTATTTTATTTTAATTTGTAAAAAATTTTACAATGATGTTAAAATATTTTGAAAATAATTTTATATTATTAGATAATTTTATTGTAATTTAATAAGCAAGTTCTATAATATTTTAATAATTTTAGTGATTTTATATGTATTTTTTTAAAATTTTTATTTTTTAACTACAATTTATAATTTTATAAAGTATTTATTAATTTTTAAAGAGTTTATGTAAATTTTAGATGGTTTTAGAATAATTTCATAAAAAATATATATTGATTTTTAGTAATAAAAGTGATTTTCTATGAATTTATTAATTAATATTAAGTTTATGGACTGAATTAAACTTTTTTTCCTATTGACTAAAAACCATTAAAGGAGTAAATCATGGGGTGGAAATAAACTTGAGGGAGTTTTAAACTGGGGAAAAAACCTTAAGAGGTAAATTTATTAGTGATAAAACTCAGGGAATATTATATTTAACCTTTTCAAGACTGTGTATATCATTTCCTTATGACTGGTTTCCGTGTGTTTTTTATTATTAATTCAAAAGAAAATTTAACCAAAAAAAGAAGAAGATTAAACTCCCATTTTTACTTATTTTCAAATAAGATAAATTTTACTGTTTATATTTTATCTTTCATTTCTCTTCTCTTTAACTAAAGATATGGCTTGCAGGTTTGACTAGAACTTTTCAAAGCACAAAATAAATAAATAAAGTACAGAGGATTAAATTTGCCTATAAACTTGTTACAAAGAATTAATAACTATAATTTTTTTATTGATACTTAAACTGATAGCGAGCCAGAAGAGCACTAGATAGAGATTAGAGGATCTCATCCCTGCTTCAACCAGAGATGGAGAGAAGGTATAGGATCGAGACAGTCTTAGCTACAATCTCTGTCCTTACCTGAGTATCTTCCTTTTTTCATCTGAAAACAGAATGGTATATTTTCAGATTTTAGGATCAATTATACCCATAACTTTTAGGATTAAAGAAGCACAAAATGTTATTTACTATTTTACAAAACTAATAAAAATTTCATTTTAATAAATTTTCACTTAATATTTTTATATATAAGTTTAAAAATCTAAACTATATTTAAAAACTTTCTTACAAAATTATGCCTAATAAATTTTTTATTTTAATTTTTTAAATGGAAGCAATTCAATAAAATCATAAAAAATGAAAATAATATCAATTTTTGCATGTGTAAAAGTCATAAAGAATATGTAAATTTATTGAAATTATTCATTGGTGGATTTTGGTTTGTTCTTTTTTTCAACTTTATTAAATAGTTAGTGAATAATATTAGTTCTAATTGAATTTTTTAATTAACAAAATAACTACAAAAATTTAATTAAACTGTACTAATAACCATTTTAATATATTTTTTTGTATTGTATTAAACTCCTACTAAAAACTGGTATTATTTCCATATGTTTTTTTATTTTTATTTTATGATTTTATTTAATTTATTACATTAAAAAATAAAATAAATAATTATTAGGCAAAAAATTTTAAAAAAATAAAATATAATTGATATTTTTCTAAGTTATATATAAAAAGATTAGTGAAATTTTATTCAACTTAATTTTTTACAATTTTTGTGAAATGATAAATAACATTTTATACTTATTTGATCTTAAATTTAAATTTATAAGTTTAATTAATCTTGAAATTGTATTTCATTCTTTGTTACAAGTTGAGGAAATAAAATTCCTCAAAAAGAAAAAAAGTTCAGGAAATAAAAGAAACAAAGCATGAGGGATTTGACAATTAGTCAGGTCAACTGAATCGGTCCACAAAACTACCTGTAAATTGGGCTAGGTCTTTATGTTTGGAGCCCAAAGCTTTGTAACCAGCCCAGCTTCCTTTTCTTCTTCTTCTTCTTCTTATTTTTTTTCCTGATTTTTGAAATGCAATTTTTCCTTTATCCAATTTTAATGCTTACTACAAAACTAAATTAGTCCACTCTGCATCTAACAATAGGACTGAACCAAAAAAACAGTTTGTAGAAAAAGTTTTTTTTTCTTTTTTAAAGAAGTAATCCAATTACTGACCAGCTAATATCTAAAACTAAATAGAAAATGAGGATGAAACAGTTCACATATATGGACAAAACTAAGGGTGCTACCGAACCCTGAGGCATTTTTATGACCCGAACCAACACTTGCGGTTCAACAAAATTTCAACCCGAAATCGAACCGTTAAATGGAAAAGTCCATCGGTTCAGTTAATCGAATTTTTGGTTAGTTAACCATCGGTTTTCGGTTACCCGTTAAAAGTTAAAATTTTTAAAAAAATATTACAAATTTCTTATTAATTTATGGAGGTAAAAATTTTAATTATAATTTTAACACAAAAAAATGTCTAAATATTATAAAAAAATCTG
>CANYLF011443300.1:0-22077 GCA_948193215.1 Bocquillonia castaneifolia | reverse complement strand
AATTATTAATTTACTAAATTTAATGTTAAATTAAATTTGATCCTAAAATTTTTACAAATTATATTTATATGTTATGTGTGTCTATTTTATAATCAATAAATATATTCTTATCATTTATGCCTATATTGTTTTAATTATTTTTCTTCTATACTATTTAATTTCCACAAATATATTTTACATGTGTAATAAATATGATTCATATAAAATACTTATAAAAAAACTATATAATAAAATACGTATAAAAAATATAATAAAATTATTATGTAATTTCAACATTACACATAAAAATTAATTCTCTATGTATAATTTTTCATTTTCTATCACATTTGACATATTCATAAATAATATAATTTAAACTATTGATTAAGTATATCATTTCACATGCACATTACATTTCTAATTACAATATAATATTCTTACACAATTTCATCAACAAATTACTTATCTAATTACATTATGTACACATCATAAAACATACATATAATATTGTTTCTACCTCCACATAATCACAAAAAATAATAACTAGTAAATTGTAATATTATTAAGGTTAGTACTAAATAATAAATTGTAATATTATTAAGGTTAGTACTTGTAATAAATTGTAATTATTTTTTTATGATTATGTGGAGGTAGAAATAATATTATATGTATGTTTTTTTATGTGTAAATAATGTAATTAGATAAGTAATTTGTTGATGAAACTATGTAAGAATATTATATTGTAACTAGAGATGTAATGTGCATGTGAAATGGTATAGTAAATCAATAGTTTAAATTATATTATTTATGAATATGTCAAATGTGATAGAAAATGAAAAATTATAGGTAGAGAATTAATTTTTATGTGTGATGCAGAAATTAGATAATGATTTTATTAAATAGTTTTTTTTATAAGTATTTTATTATATAGTTCAAGTGTGTAAGTTGTGTAGTAAATGATATTTAAAATTTTGTTATTATTATATGAATCATTTTTTGATGAATTATATGAATCATATTTATTACAAATGCAAAATATATTTGTGGAAATTAATTAGTATAGAAGAAAAATAATTAAAACCATATAGGCATAAATGATAAGAATATATTTATTGATTATGAAATAGATACACACAACATATAAATATAATTTGTCAAAATTTTAGGAACAAATTTAATTTAGCATTAAATAGAGTAAATTAATAATTTTGTGTTAAATTAATAATTCACATATTTTGTAAATAATATACATTAAATTATAAATTATAAAAAAAAATTGTTTATGGTTAGAAGAATGTAATATAAGATATTCCTCTCTATTTTGAAAGGCGAGCTGGTTGTCATGTACTTACACTACCTTTTGCTTCTTGCTCGCTAGTCAAAATAGCGAGCAGAAACCTTGACTTCCCACATGACAAAATTCAACACAAGTTGGGAAATATTTCTTCAAATCAGCATATTTCTATCTTTATTTCTTAATTTGACATAGTTTGGGAATTTTTTTTTTCTTTTGACATAGATTAGTCAAAAACCCAGGAAAATAATTGCAAATTGAAGGTATTTAGGATGGACATGTCAAAGACGAAGATAGAGTGGGTGGATGTGGATGTAGAAAATTTAGGTGATGAGGGGTTATTTGTGAGCCAAATTAGCATCTGCATCTGCATCTGCTAAGGAATTAGGAATTCAGAGTAGCATCTTCTTTCCCAATGTTGGACTCGAGAATATCTGTAAATATGCTGGCTGTGATTGTACTGGAAATAAGCTGCACCATCCAACGTACCTGATACCAGTCTCTTAGTGTGGGGGCGTTGCCAGCAAACTAACGTAACTCCATGCTCTTAGCGGGATATATATACTAGTACTATTTACTAGTCTAGTCGATTTACTTTATCTATTTATTTTCTGTTTATATTTAATTGAACTATCTTTTGATCAAGCTTGGTGTTGAAATTGCATTTCTAATTTAATTATGTTTGTTTGGATCTGTTTTTTATATATGGATTCCAAATTTCTGCATGTTTTAGCAAGTATTCCAAATCTCATCATAGTTTAATTAGTTATTGTTAGTATTTTAATTGTCTATATATGATACAAGTCAATTGCATTAAACTAGCAGCTTCCTTCTGGAAAACTCAAATTAAAGATTGTTATTATATATCATATAGTTTCCCATTTAAATTTAAACCGTGTCTCTAATTCCCGGTCACAAGCAACTCGATCATCTATGTTCAGCTCCATTGCAATTCTATTCCATGCAAGTAATTAATAAAGTTTTAATCTCTGTCTCTTAATTTACGTTTTTACTTTACTCTCTTTTAATAGTTCCTGTCTGCCTCTATTTATGTATTTTTTTTTGGTCTTTTTTGTTATCTATATTTTTCTGTTTTTCTAGTTGAGTTGGCATCTATGTTGCTGCTTTTTTTTTTTTGTTACAGTCTATGACCAACATCAAAACAAACGGAATTCTTATAGGAAAAAAAAATAAGAGAAAAATTCATTCTATTTTTTTAAAATACATATTAATTCTGAAAATAGACTTTGCTATATTTTTTTTTTGAAGCTGGAATTTTGCTATTTGAAATAGGATAAAAATAAAAATGAAGTATTTTTCAGGATAATTGATTTCATGGCCCAGCAACAATGTTTGAATTAAAAGAAAAAAAGAGGCCCAGATTTGAATTTGTCTCTGTATAACGTTACATCTCCACTCTCTCTCTTTCTGTTTTTTTTAATTCAGTGAATAATAATAATAATGATGATTTCTTTTCCTTTTTTTTTGAATTAATGAATGTGTTTTAATTTTTAACTTTCAAGTTTCAAGGCGCAAACAAAGTTTTGCTAATTAGATCCCAAGAGTCCAGTAATAGCTAATAGGACGAATAAAGGCTTTTATTTTAGTAGTAGTAATTTTTTTGAATTCACTGGACAGGACAAATTAATAAAGGTTTAATTATGATAATTCCTGCTGATTAAATATAGTTGTGTGGAGTAAGTAGCAACAACTAATTTCAATTTAGGGTGAATTTGAAAATTGGTAAGAGTTGGCGGGCATTTATGTAAAACCAAGAAAGTTCAAATTGAAAATGGGCGGTCTCTAAGCTCATAAAGCTTTCTGACGTCTTCGTCGCGTCTCTAACTTTCAAACCTTAAACTTAAATCATCTCTTTCTTTTTAGCTCCACTTAACAAAAACAAATTAGAACCATCATTTCCTCATAATCACCACCATAATTACTGTTAAAACCCTACATTTTCATTAATTAAAAGTAAACTTCTACTTCTACTTCAATGAAATGAAAACACAAGTACTAGTAAAAACCCATTAATTTATTATAGTTACTACTAGTATTGTTGAGCAGCCAGCAATGTCGAGAGACGCGTCGTGGAGCTTTCGAATGACGCACCAAATTGGTAACAGTTCAAGGGATCAAATTCCAATGCAAAAACAGGAAGAAGAAGCCAACGAGAATGAATTTGAAAAACCGCTTTCAATTCAATTTCCACCTCCAAGAACACCGCTCAATTCAATTCCAGATCCATCTCAGTGCCATTCTGATTTTGCTGATTCTAAAGTGGAGACATCTCGGCCTGGCAAATTATTATTATTATCATCGGCTACTAAGAAATTCGAGACACCTAGGGTTTCTAATTCGAGGAGGCCGCATTCGGAGCCAAACTCTGCGCAAACTACACCAGCAAGGAGCGCTTCCAGAGTTTCTCTTGGTGGAGCTCATGCTGCTGTTGGGGCTGGGGGTAGAAGTGGTACTAATAATTCTAGTAAGGGAAGAGATTTGAGCTCCACTTACACTAGGCTTACCAGAGGGACTCCTATTGAAAATTCTGATTTTTCAGTTCAAGTTCCCCATTTTGACCTTGATGAAGATCCCTCCTTCTGGGCTGATCATAATGTACAAGTACGTTTCTTTCTTTCTCAACTTAAATTAATCATTATATATATGCACAGTGAATCTGAGGATGGCTATTCATTTGCAGGTTTTTATCAGAATTCGACCGCTTAGCAACATGGAGAAAGTTTCACAAGGTTATGGTCGGTGTTTAAAGCAGGAGAGTTCTCAGACATTGGTTTGGCTTGGTTATCCTGAGACCAGATTCACCTTTGATCATATTGCTTGTGAGACCATATCACAGGTCAATGCCCATTCAATTTTTTAAATTGAAATGCACTTTTCTCTAGTGTACCATAGTTCAAGATTATATTTTCAACAAGAATCTATAAACTCTCCACAAAATTAAGATCCTTATGCAAATGGAAGATTATATCTTTACTTCTTTTTTTCTTCATAAATTCTATTAATGTTGAAGCTTACTTTGTACATTATTTCTTACTTTTGGTAAAATTGATTTTGGTGTAGGAAAAACTATTCAAAGTTGTTGGATTACCCATGGTGGAGAATTGCATGTCTGGGTATAATAGCTGTATATTTGCTTATGGCCAGGTAAATATTGTATCTATTTGTTGAAGGATGGAATTCGGTTGGATAAAAATCTTTGAAATGTATTATTATGTTGCAGACAGGTAGCGGCAAAACATATACCATGTTGGGCGACATAAATCAGCTTGACGACAAGTTCAGTCAAGATTGCGGAATAACCCCACGCATATTTGAGTATTTGTTTTCAAGAATTAAAATGGTATTGGGTTGTGCGGCCTTTTTTTTCCCCCTTTTGCAACAGTTTTATGTTATTTATTTTAGTATTTTTGTTGGTGGTTGAGGTTTATATTTATATGATGCATATTTTGCAGGAAGAAGAGAGTAGAAGAGATGAGAAACTAAAATTCAGTTGCAAATGTTCCTTTTTAGAGATATACAATGAGCAGATAACAGACTTATTAGAACCTTCATCAACCAATTTACAAGTAATTCAAAGTTTTCCATTTTACTTTAGATTAGACTTTTGCATATGTTATATGGAAAATGTTATAGTAACAGTCTCCTTTTCTTATCGTAGCTTAGAGAAGATTTACGAAAAGGTGTTTATGTTGAAAATCTTTCGGAGTATAATGTGAAGACTGTTGATAATGTCACTAAGCTTTTGTCGCAGGTGGGTAAAATTTATAGTTTATGATCATTTATTTGAATTATATGGACTTCACTGATTAGTTTGATTTCTATGTATACAGGGTGCTGCAAATAGGAAAATTGCAGCAACCAATATGAACAGTGAGAGTAGCCGTTCTCACAGTGTATTCACTTGTATCATTGAAAGTTGCTGGGAGAAAGATTCCATGTCCCACTTTCGGTTTGCAAGGTTAAATTTAGTGGATTTGGCTGGTTCTGAAAGGTAAATCCTTTCCATTTCTTTGCTATGTCCAGTTCCAGTGTTGCGTCCAATGGTTGACTACATTGCTAATTAATTAGGCAGAAAAGCTCGGGTTCAGAAGGAGATCGTCTTAAAGAAGCAGCAAACATAAATAAATCTTTATCAACTCTAGGGTAATACGATCGCATTCATGTTATTTAGATATTTGCTCTGAAGGCAATGCATTATATAGCATTCGCGTCCTTAGGTTTTCCTGTTATGTAGTTAATTCTGACTTTATGAAGGCCATACATGCCAATCTTACTTGAAAAAGTGATACTCAATATAGGGAGCATAATAAAAGCTGCATTTGTATGAGTAATATGAAAATTAAAAACAATTAGTTCATTGCCATAAATTTTTGAGAGATGTTTGGCAAATAATGGCTGAAAGAATTGAAGGGAAGCAACTTATGAGACTTTCGTATTTTCACACAAATTCCAAAGCTTTTCCTAAACATTTAGCTTCTATATTCCCATTGTTATTAAGATTGTATATGCAAGTGGCTGAGAAATTAAATCTGCCATTGTATGTCAGCTAAGAGATTTACGAGGGTTATCCTTTGAGAGTCTGATTTAAAAGGCAGACTAAAGGTTACCACTATAGATGTAATTATCCACCTTATTATGGACTAAGATGATAGGTATCATATGCACATCTCCCTTGTTTAGTTCTTATTATTCAATTATATTAAATTTATACCTCTAGTAAACTTACCTAATTTTCTGCTTTAGATTGGTCATAATGTCTTTGGTTGATTTAGCACATGGCAAACACAGGCATGTTCCCTACAGAGATTCTCGCCTTACATTTCTACTCCAGGTTAGATGCGGAGTAGTTTTTCTGTGTTACTTACTTACTGTATAATTTTAATGTTTCATTACAAAAGGCTTATGATATAGGTATTTGGGTGCAGGATTCTCTAGGTGGAAACTCAAAAACAACAATTATAGCAAATATCAGCCCATCAATGTGGTTTGTGCAAAAATTAATTTTTCTAGATTGAAAAACTTTATAATCTTTTTGGATCATTTTTACCATCAACTTGTTCCTTTCTTTGCAGCTCTGCACATGAAACACTAAGCACTCTGAAATTTGCCCAACGTGCGAAACTCATCCAAAACAATGTACTAGAGCTTGAACTTTCTATATATTTCAATTTATGTGCAAATTAGCATTTATCTTGATTCCTCTTTCCCCCTTTCATTACATAGGCCAAAGTGAATGAAGATGCTTCAGGCGATGTTACTACTCTCCAGCGACAAATCCAACAGTTGAAGGTAATGCTAACCTCTTGCTTGGAGATCTGCTGGTTATTGGAACTGAAACATTTATTATATTCATGCAGGACCAGTTGTCCTTTCTAATAAAGCATCATAACCTTTCAACATCTCTCTCTAATTGTGCGATGAATTTTGAAGAAGCCAGTTCATTTAGCTATACCCAAATGATCGATTCCTCAAAAGATAAAAGGCCAGTTGTTAACCACAGTTTAACTAGTACTGCAAATGAGAAAGTAAGTCCTTCATGTTCAAATTTAATTATTGTTGCAAGATTTGGGTTGTCCAAGGAAGACTATGCAGTATTTTTCCAACTAGGAGGGCTAATATCCACTTGTCAGATGAAATGCATGGAAGCTACTTTAGCTGGTGCGCTTAGAAGAGAAAAGATGGCAGAAAAGAAACTCCAGAAATTAAAGGCTGAAATTGAGCATGTAAACCAAATAGTATGTGCCCTTAAAGCTTGCCATTTTACATTATCTCTCAGCTTTATACAAGATTATAAGCAAATATGGTTCTTGCAATGGGATAATATGTAACTGAGTCCTCACTTGCAGGCTTGTGAAAGGGAGGAAGAGTTGCAGCAAACCAAAACAATCCTAAAACTTCGAGAGGCAAAACTTAAGCACTTGGAGTTTTTAACGGATGGCCTATTGCCTCATGATCACTTTCTATTGGATGAAAACAAGGCTTTAAAGGAAGAGATTCTGCTACTTAAAGCAAGAATTGACAAAAATCCAGAACTGTCGCGTTTTGCTTTGGAAAATTTAGAACTTCTTGAGCAACTCCAAGTGTAAATCTCGCGGATGATTTGTTCACTTTCTAAACAGATTTACTTCGTTCCCCTTTTAGAAATGCACTCCTCACTTCACATATTAATCATTACAGGTCCCAGAAGTTTTATGAGCAAGGAGAACGGGAGATGCTATTGGCTGAAACCTCTGAATTACGTGAGCAGGTTGCGGGAGTATATCCTTCTTTTGATATTTTTTGAAATGGCTTCCTTGGAACCTGTGGGAGAAGTCTTCAATTTTTGAAATCTTTGATATGCAGCTCTTGGACATGCTTGAAAGAAAGCTTGAATTTTCCTCTAGATATGAGACTCAGGTATAAATGCAATTTCAAATATCTTTGCTGCTTTTTCTCTGTTAACTCTTCTCATATGTAAATGTTCTGAGAGAGCAGGACGATGGTATTTTAGAAGAATTGGAGGAATGCAGGAACATGAATTCCAAATTGGAGAGGTGATATCTTTAATCAAATTGCTCTCAGTTGCAATATTTTGGTCTTGGTGGCAGCATACTTTGTACATTCACTCATTACCTTCTACTAGGAGCAAGTTGATGAAATTCCTGCTGATGCTTCTTTGATGCCTTCTCAAACTCTCTTTGATAATTATAATTGTATATCATTATTGCACTTCAGAAAAGACAATCTTTATCAACTTCCAAAATAGGTAGAGATGCATGCAAATATTTTAAGTTTGCCATCTATACATGAAAGATCTTAGACTAATTGCTTATTGATAGTAGTCCAGTAAATTAGTGTTTGTATGTCAGTTAAATTGCAGTCTTTTTGTAGACTATTCATCATGATCATCACAATGTTCTTTGCCAATATTGAAAATCATTTCTTTCTTTATATATCTGAATTGAATGGTTCTACAAGTCACTTTTCCATTTTCTTTGATGCTACAGTAGCAACTTATCGATGCTCTCTACATTATTTTCCCCTAAATGTTACTTATGGTTTATGCCTTCAGAGAAGTAGGAGACTTAAAAGCCAAACTGAAGAAGTACTCAAACAACACTCAAGCTACTTTTGACATTGTAAGGATCCCTATCAAGTTATTTGAATTGATTGATGAGATGGCTCAACCATCAGCGCTTGGTGGTTATATGTTTAACATCCTTGCAGGTAACAGAATCTTTATTAAAGGATCCCGAGGAACTTAGACATTCAGATAAATACTCATTGGTACGTGTTTGCACTTGCTTAGCAAGATGTTGCTTGCTGTTGGAAATGGTGTTTCAATAGGCTTGGGCGGTGGTATTGACCTCCTGTTTTCTTTCATTCGGCATTCCCTTTATGTTGGTTACATTTTACAGGTTGAAAGTGTGTTCAGTGAAAGTGACTTTGAAGATGAGATGGTTATCGATAGCCAGGCAGTAGTAGATCTTCGTCTCAAAAATAAGCATAATCAGAAGGGGACTACTAGTAGTGATCCTCAAAAGGAGTTGATAGATGCTAGATTGCTAATTGAAGAAATGGAGTCTGAGCAGGCATATCCAATTAAAGAAACGCAATTTAGTGAGAAGCAGAACTACTGGTACATGGAAGACTTAAACAAGAAGGACAAAGAAGTACAAGAATTTATGCTGAGAGTTGGCAGTGACTGTCTACAGGATCTAGAGAAACAGAGCAATGGTCTACTGACGGAGGGCATGAAAGAAATTGAAATCACTGCACTGCAAGAGAAACTGGAAAAACTGAATAAAGAGCTTGAGGAGGCCAAGTCACTTAACCGCAAAAGTCAAGAGGATCAGGCATCACGATTGTTTCACCAGCATCAAGTTGAATTAATATGTGAACAGGTTGAGACTGAGACAACAAGAACAATTCTTCACTTACAGGAGGAGGTTACTGCTCTTCGATTAGAACTTAATGAGAAATTGTTCTGCATGAACCAAGAAAACATGAACCTGAGGAACATCATAGATGCTAAAGAGGAAGAAATAGGGATGCTTTGTAGGGGGTGGGAAAGGGCAACCTTTGAACTAACTAGCTTCCTTGCAGAAGGTTCAAAATCCCTAGAAGATGCCTCGGGTCAAGTAGAAAGTATTGTCTCCTCATTTCCTCAAGTAAATGTTTGGATTAGAGAACATGTTGAGAGGGCTGCCAGAGCTTGCATTGACAAGGAAGAAGCAATTTTAGAGCTAAGCAAAAGTTTGGAAGATGCTCAGAAGATGGTGATGGAAATGGAGATGAAGTTAAATTCTTTGAAGGAAGCAACAATAGCACTGAATGAATTTCCACAATCAGATGGAGTTAAAAGAGTAGAAGACACAACCAACTTAGACATGCTGTTGATGGAGAAGATTGGCATGATAAAGCTGCTTGAGAGTGAGCTCAGATGTAAGGAGGATCGCATTTTGGAAGCTGAAAAACGTGCTGATGCTGCACTGCTGGTGGTAAAATGGCTGTCTGATTATCAGAAGGCTTCGGTCAGTAATGACATTGGAAGAGGTAGTTCCACTGTGGAAGAGATCAAGCCTCAAGTTGGATTGGAAATTTTACTTACAGAGTCTGAAAATGCTATCAATGAATCTTATATGGATGTAGAGGTGCATGTAGCAGCCCTCCATCGAGATATTCTTGAAGCTTCTACCACATATATGAAGTGCATTCAGGGTTTGGTGAATGAAATCCATGAGATGAGGTGTAAATTTATGGAATTAAAAGAGAATTGTATTGGCTTTCAATCTTCTACAATCAAATTGCAAGCATCCGAATCGCACGTGTTTCAACATTTTGATAACCAGCACAGTCTGCAACCAATGAGAGATGAGCTTGCTAAGGTGCATGATAGGCTTAAAATTATTGAGAATTCTATTCTAAGAAAAGCACATGGCCACTTGTTAATGGATGAATATTTAGCAGAAGCTGATAATTGGAGTTCAGATTATTCTCCGTCAAGCTATTCCACATTAGGCTTTGACTTTTCGAATGAAGTTGCAGTTTCTCCGAACCAACTGAATGGACTTTCTCATACTTGCTGCTCTAAGTTTTCTGCAAAGACAACTGATCAAGAAGTTGACCTGAAATTTCAAATGGGCACAACAGTTGAATCTGGGTCAGCAAATTTGAAGTTCTTGGAGAAGTTAAATTGGGATGAAGCAATGGCATTCTGCCTGAGAAAGGAATTGGATTTGGCATTTGATGCATTCAACAAACTGTATGCTCATTTAACCACAATTCTTGATGAGAATAATATTGAGGATATTTCCTATTCCGGAGGTACATTTTGTTCTGAAATAATTTATCTGTAAATATCTAGCAACATTTAAGGTGATTCTTAATCTACTGTTACGTGGCAGGGACAAACAAATGTTTTGAGTCAAGGACAGAGACTGCAGAAGATAATAGAAAGGTAATACATTGATCTTTTATGGGGATATACAATGATTTTGAACTAAAGATTTGTGCATTTCATTTGTAGTTTTTTTACAAACTAAATGTCCAAATAAATATATAAACCCATAGATTCTATGCTTTGATTACTTTTGGTAGACTAGCAAAATCACAAACTTTAAGCTACACTTTATATTCAAATGTGTAGGTGTTTTCTAATGATAAGGCTAATCATAGTAGCGCTTTCTTTATCAAATTTGAGGAAGCTCGTGCAACAATGAAGGAAGCTGATCATATGTTGAATGCATTGCTAGAAGCAAACAACAATGCAAAAGAATTAAATGATAAGTGGAAGCTAACTAGTGAGCAACTGATGGTGGAGAGATCACACTTGATTGAAGAAAATGAGCAACTTAAGGCTTCAATACTTTTAAAAGAAGATAACACATTTCAATTGGATGAAATTTGCCATGGTCTGGTAGAAATAACAGATTCTGTGTCTTCTTTTGAAGGATGTTTTCGACAAATGCAAAGAGAACTGGATGACAATTTTAAAGTCCTATATTCAGATATCTTATGCATGGGAAAAGAGATGCTTCATTTTATCTGCAACTCAAGATCATCACTAGAAGATATTTTCTCTGAGTTGATGGAGAAGGAATTCGCTTACTCTGTCATGTACCAGTGTGTTGTAGGAGAAGCTATCCACAAATTTGCATCCTCTAATGTACAGTCAGAATCCCACCCATTCAAACAAAAAGAATGTCATGTGAATTCACTGAAAGTTTGCACTAGCAGTCAAGATGATATTGCCATTACTAGTGACAAGGTTGAAGGGGGAGAGGAACTGATCAATGACCTGGAAAAGGGAGTATTGGATCTATCATATGATAATATGACGTATGAGAATTTATCCCTCAAGAAAGAACTAGAAAGGAAAGAAGTTTTACTGAAGGGTTTGCATTTTGATTTTAGTTTGCTGCAAGAAGCAGCCTCAAAAAGGAAAGATATGACAGATGAAACTGAAAAGCTAATTTTAACTTTGAGTGAAGTTCGACATGAGCTAGAGATGAAATGTAGTCAGTTTGATAACCTGCTGGTCCAGCATAAAAAAGTTGAAGGCAATCTGGTGGATTCTGAAGATGCTGTGCACCAATCAAATTCTGATCTTGTGCATGCTAAGGAAAGAATAGATACTTTGTCAGAACAAAATGCTGAATTAAGAATGAGTCTAAAAGATCTCTATCTCAAAAAATCTGAAGCTGAAGAACAACTGGAAGAACAGAGGGAGCTAGTTAGAGGTTTGGAAAGGGAAATAAATGCTTCATCTGTTGAGAAAAAAATAAATGCTTCAGTTGAAGGCTTAGAGGAAGACCTGAGAAATGCTGCTATTGAGAGAGACCAATTTCGTGAAGAAATTTGCTCCTTGCATGATCAGCTTGAGATGGCCTATGCATTAGCTGATGAAAATGAGGCTATAGCTGTTGAGTCTCGACAGGTATGCACATAACAAGCCATTCCTTGCACAGATACAAGATAGATGTTAATGAATGTTAAATTTATATGTTCATCTTTGTAGGAGTCAGAGGCAAGAAAAATCTATGCTGAACAAAAGGAAGAGGAGGTCAAGATTTTAGAACATTCTGTTGAGGAGCTTGAGTCCACCATAAATGTGCTGGAGAAAAAGGTTTCTTTTTTTTATTTTGGTTATTAATCAAATGTGTGCCACTGGAAAGATTGTTGCAAAGTTGCTGAATTTGCAAAATTTATCCTTTGTATGTATAATACACGGACAAGCCTTGTGAACATCGTGCTTAAGAATTATGTTAAATGTGGATGCATGGGCCACTGAAATTCCATGTTTCTTTACCAGGTGTGTGAAATGGATGAAGAGGTAGAAAGGCATCGATTGATTAGAGAATCATTGGAGCTGGAACTCCAAGCTTTTAGACAGAGAATGTTGACAGTTGAAAATATCACTGACATTGTTGATTCTGGAAACGCATATTCTGTACAGAATGAAGATCCTATATCTAGGTTTGGAATTCTGCCTCTTATCATATAAACTCTGGTTTCTCGGTCATCTTTCTTAGGATATTAATGCTTTTGGTGCAGGCAATTTCATAATAAATTATTGGAACTTCATGCGGCGCATAATCAGATAAGACTTCTTGAGAGGGACATCGCAGAAAAGGATGAAGAGGTGTGGTCTTGAATCACTGAAAACATTTATTGGCTGGCATAACATTCTATCATTTACTAACCAAATTTGTCCATATTTTTGTAGATAAAGCAATGCAAAGAGCACATCTCTGAACTTATATTGCATTCTGAAGCCCAGGCATCACAGTACCAAGAGAAGGTAGTTTTCCTTTAAAAAACCATGTTGATTATGGATTAACCTGTGAAGTCATGGAATAGGAAGCCATGATATTGTCTAGTTTGATCTGTGCCTTTCAGCATGATGTCAAGAAGACGAGTTAAGTGGCATTGAAAATAAACAGGATCTTATTTATTTGAAACTCTCGTTTGTAGATTCAGTATCTTGTTTTCTGTCCCATGGTTTTAGGATCCAATGAAACCAAATCTCTGAAACTAAGTAGACATTTCCTTGAATTAAAGCTAAAACTGAAAGTACTTCAGTTCAGACTATTGAGGTGTATTCTACAGGTTGAGGAGATTCCTTACCGAATCTACTAATAGAAGATTCAATGCTTGGGAAGTACTTTCCTTTTATTGTTTTTACATGCTAATTGTCAATATAACTCATTCATCTGCACAATTTGGAACAGTACAAGGCTTTGGAAGCGATGGTACATGAGGTCAAAACAAATTTGGTGGGTTCAGCATCAGCAACAACACTGGATAAAAGTGAGAAATGCTCAATGAGGACAAGGGGTTCAAGCTCACCCTTCCGATGCATTTCAAACTTGATTCATCAGATGAATTTGGAGAAGGATCAGGAAATTTTAGTGGCAAAGAATCGTATAGAAGAGTTAGAAGCAATCCTGGCTAGTCGACAAAAGGAGGTGAGTTAGCTATTCTCATAGTTTTTTTTCACTTTATTTTGCTTGAAAAATATATGATGCTAGTTCAGCTATGATTCACTAGTATAAAAAGAATTTTGACTGAACAATAATGGATCAGGTATGCATGCTAAATGCAAGACTGGCTGCCGCAGAAAGCATGACACATGATGTCATTCGTGATTTACTCGGGGTCAAATTAGACATGACTAACTATGCTGTAAGCTTTCCAGACCTGAACTTTAAAGTGTTAAATTTGAGGGGGGGCTGCATTGCTTGATTATGTGCTTTCTGGTTCGTATACTCCAGAACCTAATTGACCAGCACCAAGTTCAAAGGTTAGTGGAGGCAGCTCATCAGCAGACAGAAGAATTCAGTGTGAAGGTATATTTAGCGTGATTATTTTTGATATGATATTATTTATGAAATGGAATCTCAATTGGTTTTGATTCATTGTGCTAGGAGCAAGAAATCCTCAACTTAAGGAGACTGATTAATGATCTGAGGCAGGAAAAAGAGAGGTTAAGTTCTTTCATCCATGATCTGTTTAAATGATCCTGTTCTTCCATTTATTTCGATCACTCCACAATAATCATGGAGATTTAAAAGACCATTATTGTGACATAAAAATTGAGATGTAGAATACTATGTTATGAGAGACAAAAATTACAAAAGGATATGTGAAAATTGTGCTTGATGAGTGATGTGACCCCACAGCCATGCACTTTATTTCTCAACTGTTGAGTGCATCTTTGTGACTGCAGTTGTGTATTGGAAATAAATAACAAAGCAGCAGATATGCTTGCTGCTCAGATGACTCTGGAGCAAGTTCACGAGCGGGATCAGTTGCTTTCTGCACAGAATGAAATGTTGAAGGTGTGGATGATTAAGACATTCTTGCAAAATGTGTATGTTAGCAGAAAGTAGCTTTTGGTGAAGTTCTATTAATGTTTTCTGCTTTTATATTTTTTACAGACGGACAAAACCAATTTGCTCAGGAGAGTTGCAGAACTGGATGAGATAGTGAAAACCCTTTTAGGAACACAAGACACCCAGCAGCAAATTCAGCGTGCATCAAAATCCAAGGCACGTAACTATATTGCTGTCAGTTTATTTGCCTTCGATTATTTCCTGTATAAACCAAGATAATCGTTTTTATGATCTAACAGGAGAATGCTATGCTGAAAATGGATAGTGGCAATTTAACCCAGAGGTTAGCGCACTCTGAGAAGCTTCTCTCTCATGTAAATAAAGAACTCGCTCAGTATCGCAAATCTAGCTGCAAATATCCACACTTCAATTATGGAGACAGCTCTAGAAGATGAATGAGATGCTCAAGGGAGGTGACAGTATCATGTAAAAACTTGCTGAGCCAATAGGTCTTTGCTGCAAATTGACCAGAAAGCAACTGCATAATTGGATTCTTTAAGTTTCAACGGTAAACTCCTAGTTTCCATCCGATAACATGGGAAGGATGCACAGCTCTCCAAGAATTTACCATTATAAAGGTTGCATGACAGTTTGGCAAAGCTTTTTCCTGTAAATATTGGCCATGGAATGATCGGTTACACTTCCATTTGCAATATTTTTTTTACTTGGTATGTATTTTTTTTTTTTAATCAATTCAATTTGTAATGGTTTTTACTTGGTTCAAAGGTTCAACGTATAGCAACTTCATTGTTCTGCGTATAAACGTTATGATATTTGATTGTACAGACAAAACTTAGAAAACGCTGCCCAAATAAAAATCCATTTGATCAGTTCAAACAATAGTCATATTTTCCAATTGAAACAATTGGCGCAAAGTTGAAATCTAAGACTCGAACAAATGAAAAATGGGTTATTAAACAAAGGGAAAAGTCGAATTACAAAGAATTTTGACTACAAAAATATTTTCCATATACTATATGGGATCCATAATAAATATATTTATCAGCATCAAAACTTCTATTAACTCTCTGTTATGTTAAGATCAAGAACCATTCCTTTTCCACTACTATATACCAGCTAAATTTCCACTAGTGCTAATTAATACAAAAACCACATGCACAATCAACTTTACCATCAATTTGGACCCAGCATCCTTTTCCTACTTTTTGGTGACTCAAAATCCTTTCAAGATATGTTAAGACAGCTATCAAAAAAATAATTAGTTCATTTGATGATCTATGCAGCCACTTGATTCCATCTAATTCCGCTATCAAAAAAAAAACCCTTCCCTATTCTCCCCAATTAACTTCCGTCATCTTGCTGTGATGCACTAGAACCTTCTCCTCTCGTCTGTTAAACATGAGACAGCAGTGAAATTTAGGCAAGTCCACTTTTAATAAAAATAATCAAATGGCAATAACATCTGACATGCATGGATGCAAGTGGGAGAGATGGGAAGTTATTCCTGGTCCATATTTCCCTCAACATATTTCATGCTTTTGAAGTGGAATCTAGGAGCTGGAAACTGGTATATAAAAACTAAAGTGTTATGCTCCACAAAATTAGATATTGGTGACTAATAATAATATCTAATTACACAAGATTTTGCAATTAGATTTAATATTTAATGCTGCAAGCACAAATCATTACCTTGAGTTTCTCAAAATTTGTCACCAGCCTCATGTATTGGTCACGTGCTGCAGAATCACGAACCATTGACTGGACCCTTGCAAGTGCCTTTTCCACTCCAGCAATCTTCTGTTTGCGACTAATTCTCAGAAACTCATATTCATCGGTTTTTTCAGTTTCTTTTGTCGCACATCCCATTGTCTTTTCAACACAAAATCCCCGCAAACCATGTCTTTTGCGCCTCCAACGAAGTATTGCCTTTTCAACAATACTTACAGACCAAATAACTTTTGTATACTGCTTACGCACTTGGCGTCCCCTCACATGAGCCTGAAATCAAAGAACCCTCAATACTTAAGATTTGCATTTACCTGCTTATCATGAACCACAATACTTCAGACAATATCAGATGTGCACCACTGAGATTTCAATTTAACAGATGATTTCAGAAGGGAAAGTGGAAAAGAAAAAAAAGAATAAATAGCCACAGAAAAATATGCAATAATGGGAAGGTGATATTAGGCATCGACCACAAATTGCTTGAAAATAGATGACTTCAGAAACTCAGATACACAAATTTTAGGAACTGTTGTAAAAAATTTATGAAAATGTCGAAAAAGAACCATATATGTATATATGCATCATTACCTGAATTTTTACTATTCTATTGCGTATCTTCAAAAATTCTCTTCTTCCCCTCCAGCCACGATACTTTTGTTGTATCTTTACAGCTGCAGAGTGCAAATAATCTTCAAAATGACTGTTCCTATAATCTTTGTTAAAATAACCAAGGGCAGCCAGATCATGTAAAACTTCAGAATCATCGCTTCTCTCAGGCAATTGCCTGTACTGGAAAGAATAAGACCTGTAAGCTGATTGAATAAGAGATGCTGCAAGAGCTGATTTTCGGACAGCAGCAAGAGATCCTCTCAAGGAAAGCTGATTTTCTTCCCCATTTGATGGAAGGGCAGCCAGGGCTGCTGCAATCTCAGTTGCCTGTTCTGCAGCAATGGTTGCATCTAAACTCTCTGTTGTATTTTCTTTGAAATGTAAGGATGAAAGGTGTCTAGTTAAAAATGCTTCGGCCAGATATCCAGCAATTCCTTTATGCCCTTCACTCGATGCTAAATCAGCTGCAGTTCTTCCTCCAGGAAATGCTGGGGTTGGATCATCAACAGCAGTTGGATCCACTCCCAGTCTAACAAGTGCAATGACGGTTTCTTCTCTGAAGGCACCAGAAATATGAATAAGAATTCAACATACTTAAGAGAACATTTAAGCATTTAAATGAAAAGTAAAAATATCAAACACAAAATTCCTTTGTAACAGGGGAGATATGCCTAGAAGGTCAAAAACTCGAAATATGATTTTCTAACACCAGGGAAGACTAAGATAATAGTGCAATGATACATCAAAATGACCACTACAAAAACAACTGAGAGAATATTTCAACTCAAACAAAATAACCAAAAAGAGAACTAAGTGTAGCAGTCAGACCTCCCAAAATATGAAGCCCAGTGAAGTGCTGTTCTTCCTTGGGCATCCCTAAAATTGGGATTCTTACTGGCAGTAACCATGAGGCCCATGGCCCATTCATAACCAAGACCAGCAGCCAAGTGTACAACTCCTTGGCCTTCCTCATCCAATACATTTGGTCCTTTACCACCTTCATGAATTTTACAGACCAGCCACTCACAAAGCTTGTCAATTAACAAACTTTGGATCAATTCATCTCTAGGATCATTGCAATTGACTTCAGAAACCATACAATCCTCCCTTATCCCTGTACAATCTTTCTTGTTGTAGTTTCTCATCGAACATAAGGTACTTTTAAGCTTACATTTGCCACATCCCTCATTAGAGCAATTTAACCATTTTCTCTCAGAGCCCAAATATAACAACTTCGCTAGACGCACTTGGAAACGCAGTTCCTCCTGTTGCACACTCCTCCCAGATAGTGAAGAAATACTTGTTGAAGGATTTTCACGATATTCAAATTCCCTCACCTCACTGCATGCTAATCTGTTCCGACAGGTGATATAGAATGGGACTCTCCCAGAAGTATGTAAAGGGGCTTGACATCTAATAACATTATCTGTCAGAACTTCAGCGGAGACTTCTATTGCACCAAACATACAGCCCCATTTGCTCTGATTAGAAAATTTCTTGCTTCCCAAAAATGTACCAATTATTAGAACCTAAAAAAAGTACAAACATTACATATCAGCATAATCTGACAATTGTATCTCCATTGACTTACACTTCGCCAAAAAAAGAAAAAAGTTAAAAGACATTTATGCCACACCCCTCACTGGATAAAAGAATATATAAATAAATAAATCCAAGATGGCATACCTTTGTTTCAACACCAGAAAAAGCCCAGTCTGGTGAAAAATCACGAATGCTAAATAACTGTTCCTGGGAAAGAGAAGGACCCAATGATGCAACATCTAACTGCATGTGATGGGATAAACTGGAAACTTCCTTGTCTTCATTTTCGGCACCCAGTGTACTCCAATAATTGCCAGAATCAGATGCCATCAAAGAATCATCACAATCTCCACCAATTTCTTTATCCATCCATCTCCCAAAACTATCAAGTTTCTTTAGCTCTCCTAATTCATTTGCACCACCACTCTTGGGTTGGACAAACAAATCAGGTTTTTGAGAGCCAGAACAATTAACAAAACGGGGAGGAATCAAATGAAAATCATGCTCCTGCAATGCAAAAGAAATCTTGATTTAGGGTTGGTCTGCATCAAGAAGAACTTCAATGTTGCTACCTTTCCATATTTAGTTACAAAAGAAAAATAAGTGAGTATTAAATCAATGATGAAACAAAACTGCCAAAGAAAAACGTTCTGCAGATTGAATGAACTGTAGAATGTGAGCGGACCTGAATTGACCTCTGAGGAGTTGTTGCTACTGGATGATCATCTATATCAGAGATCAACCTACCCCCAACAGTCACAGTACCTGGACCATCATCATCTACTTTGGACTTATTATTAACAGAGTCAGCTCCAATATGATCCCCAACGTACAATTTCTGGTTATGCACATGATCAGCACTCCTGCTGGAGCTAGCAATTTCAGGCCACAGAGATGATCCCATCCTTTGATTAAATTTAGACCCATCAAACCATGCTCCTGGAGGATTCCTTGATAACATAGGAAATCCTGAAACAACAAAAACCACATTGAATAGGTTGCTATCCAACAATCATTTCAAGAACACATTGATTAAGAAGTAACAAGTACAAGCATTCTGGTATCAAAAAGTAGAAGTTAACCTTAATATTACCTATAAATTACTTTATAGAGTATTGATTCCTCATCAAAAAAAAAGAAAAGAACAGAGTATCCCAGAGGGTCAGAAGCAACAAAAATATAATCAACTGCAACAGACAGAAATAGCTCAGCAAACAGACAAACTTTGCAGCAAAAATCATTCAAATTTTGCCAGAAGAAATAAATAATTCTACTAATCACCTATTCTAAACCCTGTTTATTTACAGTTCACTTTAAGGAAGAAAAAGTGCTGACATCAACATGCTCATAACACCCAACAATGCACCTTACCTTCTGCTTCAGAACCATGCGTGGAAGCATCATGAGACCCAGAACCATAGATAGGTTCAGTGAGAGGAGAGGCTCCTAGATTGTCCCTAGAATTTACATCCTCAGACTCCGAAGATAAGGTTTGGCCATTCCAGTCAATTCTGTTTGGACTTGATGCAAAAGATGTAAGAGCAGGAGAGGATGTTTGTGCAAAGGTGGAAGCAGAGCTGGTTTGAGGATCAACCTGTGCACTTGGATTTGAGATCAGATGAGATACACCAGACCTGTATCCCTGCATCACAGAAAAAAATTTTATGATCCACGACATTGGGACATGTTATGGTCTATTCAGGTTGTTCATTCCATGTTTCATAACAAATCACATGTTATCCTGAGACCAACAAAACTCATTTGCAGTATAAGCTTGTGCACAAAGCAGATAAAAAGAAAAGGATATAACAAGATCTAACTTAACAAGGGAATCACCACACAGGAAAACTAAATACCATAAATGTACACACACATATATGCAAATAGAATGAATAAAAAGATAGATTAGTTACACAATACCTCCTTTACTTCTCTATAGTGCACAAGGACAATATGCTCCAACTTCCTGAAAAGCCAAAATTTACCAAGAAAAAGTTAGAAAAGGAGATATGATGTAGGCAAGGTAATTGAGAATTTAAAAAGTCATAAACGAATGATCCCATACTTCAAGACTATGGAATACTTCTCGTGCCAGATTATTACTGATGAAACAACATGAGTATTTAACCAGCAAATTTAGTTGTGACACTCACCCATCAAGCATCCAATAGCAACGTCGCTGAAAGTTGTCATTGTCCTCCCCATGAGCATAGTAACAATGAAGAACATCCACACTGCCAACCTGCATCAATTTAATTTCTCCATTAAATCCAACAAGGAGCAGAAAAAAGAGAAACCGCATTTACTACACAAGCAAATGAATCTATACAGAGACGGCCAAAGCCAAACTATGGGAAAAAAAAGCCCAAAAGACTCCTGAATTACAACAGTTAGGACTAACCAAAGACAAATAGATGAACTTACAAATAACAAATTGAACTGCACACCTTCAACTTTTCGTGAGCTTCTCTAACAGTTTTTCCATCTTTTTTCTTCCTCCAACGGTGGCCATCCTTGCGAAAATATCGAAGTGCTTTACGATCAAACAGGAACAGAGAACCGGCTGAAAAAGAAATATAATTAGTTGCTGTTTGTATGTAGCATGAGAGAAATATGAATCTCCATCTCTGAAAGAGGAACAATAACCAACTAGTGATATTTGGTCTGGAGGTAACAGTTGCACAAGTGTGAGCAACCAATAAGCAACAAAAGCAGTCTACTGATTTTTTTGGAAACAAAATTTCAACTTCTACAAGGTAGTGCAAGAGTAGTATCATGCTCCAATCTTCAGTTTTACAAACACACATAAACGCTATATCAATAAAGAGTTCATGCGTCAATTAAACATGGTCATGAAGAAAGAAAATAAAATAGCAGAAAAAGAAGGAAACCTGAAGGCTTTAAAGGCGGCTCTGGAGTCAACTTAAACCTCTGATAGTTGGTAAGTATTTCTAAGATTTCAGTAGGCCGGAGCCAACGATGCTTTGCTTCCTCCAATATCTGCTGTAGCTCTGCCATAATTTCAAGGAACTCACAAATTTAATAAAAAGGATTTCACAGGCACCAAATAAACAAGGGCGTGAAATAATAAACAGGTCATCGTCATCATCAAACATCAAAATGAAAAAGAAACTACAATACAGGTTCAAAAGCCACATTTTGTTACAAACACAAAAACCTAACATATAAAAGTTCATTTTCAATTCTTTTTCAACTGGATTTTAAAAAAAAATCAATTGCATAAATAAATAAAAAAAAAGACTAACCGAGTGAATGTTGATTGAGAAGGTATCGTCTAGAATCAGCCATTACAAATAATAAACCCTAAAATTTCATCAGCCAAAAAGAATCTCAAAATGTTTTAATATTTGTTACGATTTCAGAAACCTGCACCGCGCATCCAATACAAAGAACCTCTATCTATTTATATCTATGTAACGAAAAGGAGAAAAAGAAAAGAAAAGGAGAATAGAGGAAATGAATAGAAAAAGGAAAGATATTGGAAAATCAAGAAACCCTAATTGATTGAATGATTGGAATTTTGTAGTTATAAAAGGAAAAAAAAAA
>CANYLF011443090.1:0-12316 GCA_948193215.1 Bocquillonia castaneifolia | reverse complement strand
ATCAAATTATAAGCCGAATTAAGACAGTATAATTATCGGACTGATAAATATGTTTAAAATTGATGTTGGTGGACTTTAAAAGAATATAATTTGATATATTAAATGGTGCGATAAGTTCAATATAATTGTGTATTAAAAATGTTATATGTTATTGATGTAAAGTTGTTGTGGTAAATCCGGGTATTCTGGTAGACCCTGTATGTGATGTTGGTTTTCGAAGTGTGTTTTCTTGCAGATACGGACTCCACTTTGGTGGAGAGATATCCGTATTATAAGGGAGGTGCCGCTGAATTTTTGATAGACCTATCTTGACAAACAAGTCCGGGTTAGAAATATATTTTCGAGGTCGTAATAGGATTCTAAATCTTTATTTAGGATATCCTTGTATTGTTTCTGAAAAAAATTATTATGTTAATTTATATAGATCGTCAGGCTGGTAGCGATCCTGCTCTAGAACAGTAGGACGTTGTGTGATCGACAGTTTTGTGAGTTATATCATTTTTATTTTATTTAATTTCATGCATTCGTTATATTTTTATTACAATAATTCATACATATTAAATCGTAATTAATATTTTATATATTGATTATTTTGTTAAATTATTTATATATATGCATTTATGTTGAATATATTTATATGTTAAAGAAAATTTATATATTTAAATTTATATATGGTATTGTTGGATTTTGATTGCTCTAATGGAGGAATAAAGAAGGTAAGTGGAACAAGCTTCTTGGTGGACGGCACCAGGATCATGTGCACATGATATTAATTGGGAAATCAGGTATGTAATGGTATGATAAATGTGATGTGATATGAATGGGTGTGCTAACCCGGTCGGATGCCAAAGGCTCTCGGGGCATATATATGTGATATTAAAGGTATCAGGGCGGCCTCGGTTGTGATGCTAAAGGGCTCTCGTGGCGCTGGTAACCTGTTTGGTTAAGAGAATTAGACTGAGACATTTTGAGAACCAGGGTGGCCCCGGTTGTGATGCCTAAAGGCTCTCGTGGCACTTGTATATATTGGACAAGTATTGGGAGTAATAAGGATATGTGTATAAAGTTGGATGTGGTCCAGTCTATTGGAATCAGAGGCCCGAAAGGAGGGGCTTTAGATGGGAACTTGGGTTTAGGTGTTCTACTTTCTTTCGTCCCTCCTTATTAAGTGAATTTGATATTTATTATTATGAGAAAGTATATTTTTGCATGCATAGTGATTATTTAAAATAGATTTGATATAACTTACTCAGTGAGGTCTGACTCCCCTCAACCTATTTTTTTCAGGTTTCTTATATTCAGACTTCACATGTCAGCACTCTTTGCCAGTTTTCTTTTTCACTGGCTGTTAAGTATATTCGACTTGATATATCATAGAAGTGCATTTACACTCTAAAGCTGCAGTAGTGATCTATTTGCTTATAATTTATAAGTCCATAAGTTGGTTAATCATTTAATATTTATATATATGTTCATTGTAATACTATTTAAGCAAACGAATATAATGATGATAGATGTGAGCAGCTGTAAGGCTTCAGGTGGGATGCCGATTTTCATAAATATTAATTATTATTATTATTATTATTATTATTATTATTATTATTATTATTATTATTATTATTATTATTATTATTATTATTATCATTTAGTTATACAAAGAAATTACATGTATATGTGTATGCATTATTGTTAAATTATATAAATGATGGAGAAATCACTATGTTTAGCGAGTTTAGGCTTGCTATGGATTCCGGTAGCTAATCGCTTTCTCGTTCCCTAACGCCGGTCATGTACCCTAGGTTTGGGTCGTGACATAAATCTAGAAGCACATGCATAAACAACCTCAATCTAACTAAACGTGCATATTTCATAAAATATATATATTCAAACAAGCATTTACAATCTAACTAAACATGCATAAACAATTTAAATCCAACTAAACATGCATTTTTCATAATATATATATATATATATATATATATATATATATATATATATATATATTCAAACATGCATTAAATATTAATAGTATAAATATTAAATATTATTTATAAATAATTAAATGAGTTACACAACTTAATTATATACTTGCTTCAAAATAACCTAAATCCAACCTAGCAAATTAATTTTAATTCTCTAAATTGAACCTAAATGATTATATATTAACTCAACTTATAATTTATATATATATTTTTTTATCTAAATGCAATTTCTAATCAATTAAAATTACAATTTAATTTTAACCAAAATATACAAACATACCCGAACAAAATTTAAAAATATAGTTGTTTTTAATATTAAAACATAAATTAAATAAAATTAAAACAGAATATTATTATTTTGTATATTAATAAAATGATTATTATTATTATTATTACTAATTTCATTCAATTAGGTAATTTCAACCTATAAATAATTTCTCAAAAAAATTTTCAACCTATAAATTATACATATTCTACCTATATTATAAATTTCACCTAAAATTAAATTTATTTCACCTAAAAATATATATTAAGCCTAAAAATTAAATTTAAAGAATTTTAATATTTTTTATATTAAAAATATTAAAAACAGAATGTTATTTAAAAAAAATGAAATTTAAAGAATTTTATAATTTTTATATTAAAAATATTAAAAACATAAACTTATTTAACAAAAAATTAAATTTATCTAAAATTAATTTCAATACAAAAAATTAATTCTCATTTAACCCACAAATTCATATTCAATAAAACAAATTAAATTTACGCAATATGTTTATTAACTCCTAACAATCAATTAACACCAAAATTATTTAAAACATTAATAAAAAATATTAATTAATAGAATATTATTTTTTTAAATGAAAACAGAATTTTTTTAATCGCCTAAAAATTAATTAACATCAAAATTAACCTAAAAATTATATAAATTCAACCAACCTAACCAAAAATTAAATCAAATTCAAGTAAAATTAATTTCTCCTAAAAAATCAATTAATTAACCCTAAATAATTATCATACAATCAATCAATTAAATATAAAAGAATATAAAATAGGAAAATTACCTGCCGCCGACGAAGGGAGGAGGATGAGGTCGCTGCTGTGTCTCTGGTGGAGGAGAAGGAGCCGCCGCTGCTTCTTCAACGCGACGGCGGAGGAGGTTACTACAACGGCGGTGGAGGAGTGGTGGGGGAGGCGAGGCGAGCGATGCAGTGGTGGGGGAGCCGGGGAGGTGTCGTCGGCAGCAAAGGATCGAGAGAAAAAAGTGAGAAAATGAAAACTGGTGAGGGGACAAGGAAGCTGTCGTATTTATTCTTTATTATTTTGTGATGGACATATCCATCGCAGATTATGATACATCCGTCGCCAAAACTAAGAAACCCTAACCGTCGATTAATATTCTCACTTTTTACGACGGTATTAACCATCTGTCGTAAATATTAAAAGAAACCCTAGCTGTCGAATATTCCCTTTCTTTTACGACGGACATATCCATCGCAGATGGTAATACATCTGTCACCAAAACTAAGAAACCCTAGGTGTCATCTAATATTCCCACTTTTTGTAACGGTATTTTCCATCACAAAATATGACTATCCGTCACAAATATTAAAAGAAACCCTAGCTGTCGAATAATATTCCCATTCTTTTGCGACGAAAAAGCCATTGCCAAAACTAAGGACTCTGTCACAGAATTTTCATCACCAAATCTACGTTGGAGGACATTCTTCGATGCAGATTTGTGACGGTGTATCCATCACAGAATCCCATGACCGTCGTAAAAAAATTGGCCCCCCAGGGAGAAAAATTGGCGCGAAGGTCCCGCCAAATATTGCAATTAAATCTGTAAGAGCTTATTTACGTCTGACATAAATCCCAAAATATTTTACATCTGGTCGCAAAATAGCTACGGATTTATCACAGATTTATTAATTTTGTGACGGATGAGTGTCCATCGCAGAATGCCATCGCAAATATGAAATTTTTTTATAGTGTCCTCTGAGTAAAATTTCTACGTCTATCATTGATGGTGTTGTACAGATGAAAATAAAATACAAGTGAATCATTTTTTTTAATTATAGTAATTGATGGAACTGACCCAAAAGCCCAACAAGCCCAATACAGACAACCCAATAGAACTTAAAGCTGATAAAAAAACAAAGACACGTGGCAATATACATAAGCAACACATCACAAGTAAGCAACCCTATAAATATCTAACTTCTCCATAGGTAAAGGGATTCTTTTAGCTCATTTATTACTACATTTATTACTCATAACCAATTTAACTGACTTGAGTGTCAGAGTTGAATCAAGAACCCTAGTCCCGTCCGACTCTCTATTTATTCATCTTTCCAGGACACGACTCCGGTTCTCACTATTCGGATCTCAACTACCGGTAAACCTCACAATCATCTCCATAGTAGATAAACGACTTTGGTTGTCACATCCGGACCACATCCACCAACATTCCTCACACATCCCAAGAGCCGAATCAATCCAAGAACAATATCTTACATCATCCTAGGCCAAGCCCATTCCATTGTTCACTCAAGCCCGGTCCTCTCAGACTTCTAGATCCATCATTTGGTCCCATTGCTGGGAAGTTTCGCTTAAGTTACAATGGATCAAGTAGATGTAGTAGAGGTATCTATAACCCTAGAATCTCAAAACAACCTCCCAATCAGAAACAATGTTGAAACTTCTAGACCACCTTAGGCAGTTGATAAACCTCCAAATACAATAGATGTCACGCTACTCAAACGGCTAGCTCAAGCTGTCATAAACCTTCAATAACAAATAGAAGCTGCATTGACCCCATAACCACTACTGGCACCTCCTACTCCAGGGCTGAGAAAGGGTAAGGCCTTTATGGACTTGCAGACTCTAGAAATAGTAATGGAAGGGAGAGGGGAAAATCAAAAGACACGATCAAAAAGAAACTTAAACCCACATCTGGAAAGTCTCAGGGAAGATGGAGAAGCGCAAGCGTCCAGTCACCCCAAACAACACAGCGACAGAGTCAGCAAAAAGATGAAGAAATCTAAAGACAAGCATAATTTGAAAGAAGACATGAGACATATGATGGCTTCTATAATAAAAGATTACAACAAGAGAAAACCTTAATATCAACCATTGGGAATCGAGAATTCACCGCTGTCCCTAGAGATTTTAGCCACCCAATTACCCAAAGGCTTCAAAATTCCCCAAATTGACTCATATGCCAATTCTAGTTGCCCAAAAATCCATACCGCCAACTTCCTCAACCACACGTAGTTGTACAACCCCCCGACAAATTACTGTGCAAAGTGTTCCCAACCACCTTAGTAGGAACTGCCCAAAAATGGTATGCAAGGCTACCATTTGGGTCGATAGTCAGCTATAAGGACTTATCCATAAAGTTTATCTTGAGATTTTTCCCTAAAATCCCACTAAAAAGAAGCTCGAAGCAGTTGTACCAATGGCGACAGGGAGAACGTGAGGTCCTCTGTGACTACATCAAAAGGTTCAACAGTGAAGTAACTAAGATTGAAGATCTCAGTGTTGATACAGTAGTGCAAGCTTTAAAGAGAGGAACGACCATGGGAAAACTGATAGATAAGATCTATGCTAAACCTCCTAAAACATACCAATAATTGATGGCTATGGCATAGAAGTGTGTCAGCATTGATGACGGTAGAAGATACCATAAGGTAGAAAAGAAACAGAGTGATCTAAAGAAAAAGAATGAAAAGAAAGAAGAAAAACCCAAAAATACAACCCATATGCCTTATAGTTACAGACCTAGTTATGGGCCGCTGTCTCAACCACAAAGTTACTACCCGTACAAGCTAGAAAGAGAAAGATAAGATACTTTTACCCCATTCAACCGGTCCAGAACAAATATCCTTATGTGGATCAAAGACAATCGGACACCCTTCAACCGACTCCGATTAATGCTCCAATGCTCCAAAAACACAGACAGGTACTGCAAGTTTCATGAGGATTATGGGCACGAAACAGAAGATTACTGGGAGCTAAAAACAGAGATAGAAAGGTTAATTAATACAGGTGCCTTGAAAACATTCACTACACCTGATCATGAAAAACCACCTGAGCCAAAACATGCAGAAAATCAACAGGAAGAGAAAAAGAAGAAGTCTTTAACAGGAAATGTCAATGTAATTACTGGAGGAGAACCCCACTTAGTAGTGACCAAAAAAAGATCAAGAGTAGAAGTGATGAACTTTAACTCCGCTAAGCATGCCAAAGCCAAACCGCAACAACACCCAATACTCACATTTGGGCCGGAATATGGAGAACATGTGCAATCGCCTCAAAACAATGCATTGGTCATCACGGTAGTCATTGATAATTATAGGGTGAAAAGAGTACTAGTGGATGAAGGAAGCTCGGTGAACTTGATCACCTGGGCCTCATATAAGCAGATGGGAGGATCACAATTAAGCATGAAGCACTGTGTAGTCCCAGTATTAGGCCTGGGAGGGATTACTATACACCCTATGGGAACAGTAGAGCTGGCGGTAGAATTTGAAGGAGATCAAGACCATTCCAAGGAAGTAAAAACCCTATTCAATGTGATGGACATGCCCTCGCCTATGATGCAATCCTTGGAAGGCCATACCTGTTTGACTCAGGAGCAGTCACATCCATCAGGTATTTGATGATGAAAATTCCAGCTTCACAAGGGGTGGTAGTAGTTAAGGGAGCTCAGGAAGCAACAAAAGCATTCTATCTGATGGCAACAACAAAAGCGATGCCTATTGATGAGATACTATAGTTAGATCAAAAAGAAGAGCAAGTCCAACCCGTCAGTGAAACCAAGCAAGTAGAGCTCACACCTGATAAGGTAGTGAAGATCTCTCTAGCAATACAAGAGCTGGAAGAACAAGTGCTTGATGTGTGTGCAACATACATAGTATTTAGGGCTTAAATGTGTTACACATCTAAATATATATCATGCATTTATCATTTTCTCCATACAAGCATTTATGTGTTTGATTTGCAATTATCGAGTTTTATTGGTCATTTATGCTTGGTTTGGTGTAAATTTCATGTAGGTGTGGAGTTTGATTGGTTTGGAGATCATGGTCAAAGTTTGGAGTTTTGGGCTTAGACGAGCTATTCGACGAGTTTGTGGAACGGTCAACTTAAGAGGCTCGGGACGCGTAATGTGGGAGGAACGTTGGTATGAAAAGCTCAAGCCTCCTAGCACTTTGGGTTCACTTTGATTTATAGCAAGAAACAATCAATTTTGTGCTAGGGTGAAGGAGATACAAGCCATGCACTAGGAAGCACTCCGAAGGCTATTTTTAACATAGCAGTAAAAAGTCAAGGGCAATTTAGGAATGAAAAAGGCTGAATTATAAAAAGTGCAAAACATGAAAAATAAAGTAGACATCTGGAGCTTCAGTTTAGCCTTAAGAATATCTCAATTCAGACTCCAGAAGACTAAGATACGCCCCTCAAAAGTCTGGTCACTTGTTGGATCGCTCATTGAGGCAGCATCAAATCTCAAGACCGGACCCTGACCGGACCAAGCCCTTGCTCTAGTTCACAAGAAAATTTGAACCTTAAATTGGCATATCGAGACTAGATTCTAATCAGACCAGGAAACCCAATTTTTAAGTGATTTTTTGGGTATTTTTGGGCTATTTTAGGTTTTTCTTGGTCTTATTTGTGAGACACTATAAATATAATATTTTAGGGTTCAATAAAGGGGGGAGAGCAACCATTGTAGTGTTTTAGGGATAGTTTTAGAGAGAGAAACTACTATTTTCTCTTTGGTTTTTATTAGTTTAAGCTAGGTTTTAATTACTAAAAAATTTGTAAACACTCCTATCATTATATATTAATCTAAAAACTTACTTTCCTTCTAATTCCTTCGCTTTTGGAAGTTTATTTTTAAGTCTTCAATTATAGGTAATATCCTTTCAGTCATTCTTTTTTTTTTTTTAATTTATATATGTTGATGATGTTTAGTGACTAGGCTTGTTTGATCTAGAATGAGTGAAGCTCATTCCTGTTGATTATGTTGTGATTTTGGGTGTTTTGGGGTTGATTAATGTTTTCTCTCACCAAGGGTTTCTTGTGTGTGGTTTGATTGGGTGTTTATGTTATATAGCTATCTCATAAATGCATGTTTAGTGATAAATGATGTTGAGAAATGTTGTTTATCATGGATTAACACATAAGAATATTTATATGCTTTGATTGTGAGAGCTTTTAAAGTTATTAATAGAGATAATAGGGTGGTTAAGTGCTTATTTTTGGTTGTTGAGTGTTAGGACTTGAGCACCTTATGACTTTTAGGCTTTGCTCTAGAGATAGATTGGAGCCTCCTAAACCCTTCTCACCCGTTTGTGTTTAAGACAAGAAATGGCGGATGAAGTTCCACCAAATGGAGAGAATGGCCAAGGGCAACCTCGACCGCTTAGAGAGTATGCAATGCCCGATCAACGAGGCATTAGACATCTAATTTTAGGACTCGCTATAGTACCAAACAACTTTGAACTTAAGCCGGCTTTGATCCAAATGATCCAACAAAATCAATTTAGTAGAAGTGGAATTGCGGATGAAGACGCTAATGCACATCTTTTGAGCTTCTTGGAGATTTGTGCAACTATTAAGATTAATGGAGTTCCTCTTGAAGTTATCTAATTGAGACTTTTCCCTTTCTCCTTAAGAGATAAAGCTAATAAGCTATGGCTATTTTCAATACCACCAGGCACATTCAACACTTGGGCCGAGTTGTCACAAGCATTCTTATCCAAGTACTTTCCTGCAAGCAAGACGATCAAACTTAGAGAAGCTATCACTAAGTTCTCCCAAGGCCAAGATGAATCACTTTATGAATCTTGGGAGCGTTTCAAGGATATGGTAAAGAGATGTCCTCATCATGGTCTTCCGGATTGGCTTACTGTCCAAACATTCTATCAAGGCATTTCTCCACAAACAAGACTAAGTTTGGATGCGATGGCAAATGGGAGTCTCATGAACAAGACTCGTCAAGAGGCAACCGATTTGATTGAAGATATGGCACTAAACAGCTTCCAATGGGGAGGCAATGATACAAGGATAGTAAGGAAGCAAGCGGGGGTGATTGATGTTGACAACCTCACCATAATTAGTGTAAAATTGGATGCTTTAGCTAGACGGATGGACAAGATGTAAGTGAATGCCATAGCTCATTAACAATAAATTGCTATGTGTGAGTTATATGGAGGTGTGGGGCATACATGCCAAGGTTGTGAGGTTAGGAACCCATTTTCTTCAAGTGGGAATGGGAATGTGAACTTTGTTGGCAATTCCTACAATAACCAAGAAGGGGGAAACCCATATTTAAACACATATGACCCCGGTTGGAGGAATCATCCTAACCTTTCATGGGGAGGAAACCAAGGACAAAACCAACAACACTTTAACCGAGCCCAAAACACCTATAACCAAAGGCCACCCATAAACCACCAAGCCCAACAAAACTACCCATCCCATCAACAACAATATCACCCACTCCAAGACAATAAACCCAATATTGACACCTTCATGGAAGTCATGGCAAAGCAATAAAAGATGGTTAAGCAACTTTCTTAAAAGGTTGATGAACTTGCTACCCACAATAAAATGCTTGAAACATAAATAGCCAGCCAAGCCCCTTCATCCTCTAAGCAACAAGGAGGAATTCCTAGCCAACCTCAACAAAATCCCAAAGGCCATGCAAATGCCATTTTTCTAAGAAGCGGTAAGTGGGTACAAGGAAGAGTTGGTTAGGACACCAACAAAGAGACAAGTTTGGGGGATGGGAAAGATAGTGAAGAGGTTGAAAGTGAACCTAGAGTTATGGATGAGAAGTGGAGTAAGGAGATAGAGCAAAGCGACCATGCTTTATTAAAATAGTATGTTAATGACAACAAGCTCAAGCAAGAAGAAAGTAAACCAAAGAAGGACTCAAAACCTTACTTGCCTCCTTTGCCCTTTCCTAAAAGGCAAGAGAAGCCCACGCTAGCACAACAATTTGGCAAGTTTTTAGAAGTCTTCAAGAAGCTTCATATCAACATTCTTCTCTTGGAAGCACTTCCACAAATGCAAATCTACTCAAAGTTCTTGAAAGACATCATGAGTCACCGAAGGAAACTTGAGGATGTGGAGACAGTAGCATTGACCGAGGAATGTAGTGCAATAATCCAAAACAATCTTCCTCCTAAGCTAAAGGATCCCGGTAGCTTCTCAATCCCTTGTACTATTGGTTCTATTTCATTTGACAAAGCTCTTTGTAACTTGGGAGCAAGTGTTAGTCTTATGCCTTTATTGGTGAGCCAAAAGTTGAACATGGGTAAATTGAAAGCCACAACTATCTCATTGTATCTAGCGGATAGATCCATGACTTATCCATTGGGGATCTTAGAGAATGTGCCTATTAAGGTGGGAAAGTTCTATGTTCCGATGGATTTTGTGGTCCTAGACATGGAAGAGGACAAGCACATCCCAATCATCCTAGGGAGACCTTTTCTAGCTATGGCCGAAGCAATCATTGATGTTAAGCTTGGGAAGCTAACCTTCAAAGTGGAAGATGAAATTATGGAGTTCACTCTAGATGAAGTCAACAAGCAACCATGTGTTGAGGAGGTCAAAGAGTGCTTTCAGCTAGACATTATGGATGAGTTAGTAGAAGTGTTGGAAAGGATGACTCCTAAAGACCCACTAGAGGAAGGTTTGCTAATTGAAGTGGAGCGCTTATACAAAGAAGCTCTTTACTATGTGGGAAGCATGGAAGCCAATCCACCCTATCTAATGAGGTATGAGCCTACCTTTGAGCCCTTGAGGAAAGATGAAGACTTCAAAGATAAAGTCAATAATGAAGCCCCAAAGGTGACATTGAAACCACTTCCTAAGCAATTGAGGTATGACTTCCTTGACCCTAATTCTCATTTTCCTTTTATTATGAACAACGCATTGCCTTGTGATGAATTGAATGTGTTGAAACATGCACTTTCACCTTTTATGAAATCATTAGGCTATAGCATTGATGACATAAAGGGCATTCATCCTTCATTATGCATGCACTGCATTAATATGGAAGAGGGTTTTAAGCTATCGATTGAGCCTTAATGAAGGTTAAATCTAAACATAAGAGAGGTGGTTAGGAAGGAAGTGCTTAAGCTTCTTGATGCGAGAATCATTTACTCGATTTTTGATAGTAAATGGGTTATCCCGGTACAAGTAATACCTAAAATGGGGGGATGATGGTTGTTGAGAATGAAAAAGGGGAAACCATACCAACTAGGCTAGTGACGGGGTGGAGAATGTGCATTGATTATAGAAAATTGAATCACAACACTAGGAAGGATCATTTTCGACTACCATTCATTGACCAAGTTCTTGAGAGACTAGCTAAGCATAAATACTTTTATTCTCTTGATGGTTACTCTGATTTTTACCAAATTCCAATTCACCCCGATGAACAAGAAAATGCCACATTCACTTGTCCATATGGTACTTATGCGTTTAGGCGCAAGCCATTTAGGTTGTGTAATGCACCTGCCACTTTTCAAAGGTGCATGATATCCATTTTTGGTGATTATATTGAAAATTATGTTGAAGTGTTTATGGATGAATTTTCAGTTTATGGTTCTTCTTTTGATGATTGTTTAGCTAACCTTGTGAAAGTGCTAAAGCGATGTGAAGAGACCAATTTGGTCTTGAATTGGGAAAAGTGCCATTTTATAGTCACCGAAGGTGTTGTCCTTGGGCATGTGATCTTGAAAAGTGGAATAGAGGTTGACAAGGCCAAAGTGAAGATTATAGAGAAAATGCCTCCTCAAAAAAATGTCAAAGGCATTGGAAGTTTCCAAGGCCATGCCGGTTTATAAAGGATTTCTCTAAAATTTCTAAACTCTTGTGTAATTTGCTTTCTAAGATATTGATTTTACCTTTAATGATGAGTGTTTGAATGCCTTTTCTAGGATAAAGCAAGCTCTTGTGTCCGTACCCATTGTGCAACCCCTAGATTGGAGCCTCCCTTTTGAAGTCATGACGGATGCTAGTGATTTTGCAATCGGACCGATCCTTGGTCAAAATAAGGAAGGGAAGCCACATGTGATTTAGAATGTAAGTAGACTTCTTGATGAGGCACAAGTCAACTACACCATAATCGAGAAGGAGTTCTTTGCGGTGGTCTATGCCTTAGATAAATTTCGGTCTTACTTGGCTGGATCCAAAGTCATTGTCTTCACTGACCATGCAGCTATCAAGTACCTAATGACCAAGAAGGATGCCAAAGCGAGACTAATTCAGTGGGTGCTTTTGCTTCAAGAGTTTGACATAGAGATCAAAGA
>CANYLF011442925.1:0-15948 GCA_948193215.1 Bocquillonia castaneifolia | reverse complement strand
TCATTTAAGATTTTATATTATTTAATATTTGTTAAAAAATTTATCTAAACATGATTACACTCACATAGTTTTATATAATTAGAGGGAGTGGAGTTATATGAGTAGGGTTAATGTAAATCTTTCTTATTAATTTATTTAAGACCATGTTTGGTACGATGGATTCTCGAAATCCATGTATTTTCTATGATGAATGAATTGTAAACAATCAAATGCAATCCATTGATTTTGTAAAAACCCACATCTTATATGGTGTATTTTGAAATGCTTATAGGCATCATCTGGATTCATGGAATTAAAAATACATGAGTTTACCACATTCTATGTATTTATTAGAAATCATGGATTTTGATAAATCACACATGTGATGTGAGTTTTTAGAAAATATATTAAAATAAAAGATTTTAAATAAAATCCAAGGATTTTGTAAAATCTATCATCTAAAAAACTTGCATACCAACAACGGATTTAGCACAATCAATGGATTTATGAAATCCCTATTACAGTAAAATCTTGATAAATTAATACTAATGGGACCCAGAAAAAATATTATTTAAGAGAGGTTATTTATTTATCGATAAATGAATATTTTATTAATTTATTGATAAATGAATATTTATTATTTTAAAACATATATTTTATATTTTAAGCAAATTATAAAAAAAGTTAAAATATAAAAGTGGCTACAACCATATACATTTACAATTTTGACCATTGTAAATTGTCAAGTTTATAAAAACAAATCTTGGAAATGATAAGTTATATGTTGTCAAATTTAATAGCATGAAATGTGAAGGGTCATGAAATGCTTCATGCACATTTAATTGATAAGATTACCTCTCTCATTTGCCATGGATCTGTCTTACGTTCATAATATACGCTTAACAACTGCTCTCTATTTTTTATATGTTTTAAAAATTTTCTCCTTCATGGCTTCTCACTTGAAAGGTGTAAAGAAGTCTACATCGACTAATGAGATGAGAAAAGCATTATGTGGGTACAAAAATGATCAAAGTTTAAAAAATTAAGGATGAAATTGCAATTAGTTCACATGCAAAAAAAAAAGAAACAAGTGACTTTAAATGCATAATTTTACCAAAGTGTAAAATGCAGAAAAGAAGATATCCAAAAACAACTTTAATATTATGAATGTAATATTATATTTTTTACACGTTTGATAGATTATTAGTTTATATTTTTATTGGGCCTTAAGGAATCTAAAAAAAAACTATTATCTTATGCATATATAACGAAATTATTATTTTAGTCCTTTAACCCAAGTTGGGACCGAAGGAAATTATCATTTAAGCAAGTATATTAATTTATCGAGGTTTTATTGTAATTCCCTCCAATCAAACATTACCTTAGGGTTTTTTTGAGCAAATCTATGGATTGTATAAAATCTATCATAAAAAAATTTATGCACCAAAGGATGAAAATCGGTATATATCAATGAATTGTGCACGATCCTTCATTTGAATTCTCTCAAACCATAAAAGATCTCCTGTTAATTGTTTGAGCAGCTCTAATGGGCTCTTTAATTATATCAAATTACCTATAATAAATAGTGACTTGTTAAAAAAACACTCTAATGCACTCTTTACTTCTAAAAAATAAAGTGCAGAGTGAGTTTGGCTAGCTACATGTAGCTAGTCAAACCCACTATTTACTCTATATATTATAAATATGATTTTAAATTTTTAGGTGATTCTATTCCCTCTCCATATCTTTTAAGATAACAAAAATGAGAGAGATTGAATTTAAAAAGAGAGAGAGAAATAAATTAAAATATTTAATGTTTATGGGAATAAACAAAATAAATAGTTATAAATGAAGAGTCCATTGGAGTAAAATTAAGGCCTTACTTGGTTGAAAATCATATACTTCCTGGGAAGTTATTGTAGAGGAAGTTATCCTTAATGATGCTTGGTTTAATTTTTAAATTCCTTGGAAGTTAATTTTTATTTTTAAATTATTAAACATTAAAGACAATTATATCCCTAATATTTATTTAAAGTATAATGAATAAGAGGTGTTTATTGTCTTTAATTATTACTTCCATAGGGAAGTTTGACTTCTTTAAGTTTTGCTAAGGAAGTTACTTCCCTTTGATCAGGGAAGTTTGACAATAAACTTCCCAGGAAGTTCGATTATAAAATTAAACCAAGCAAGAAGATATTTCCTACTTTCCTAGCTCTCTTACCCCCAATCAAGCAAGGTCTAAAATTTTTACTCATTAAAAATTAATACTCTCTATTTTATGAAATATGCTCTTTGTTTTACCTATTACCATCGAAGATGTTGTTAATTTTGTAGTGGATTTTATTGTTGATACTACTAATTCTAATAAATTAACTATTTTTTAGGGGAAATAAATTAACTAATTGAACAAGAATTGCTATAATATTTCTTTTACAAAATTCATTTCATATGGATAAAGTAAAACTAATTGAGTTGAATTTTCACCTTTTTTTTTTTTCCAAATCAAAACAGTGAAAACACATGGGAAAGAAGGTAGGCTAGTCCACACACAATAAAAATAAGTTTGTAAAAGTTTCTTAACACCGAAAACAGAACAGCAACCAGCCCAGCCTCTCTCGTTTACTACTAACCAATCTACTACTACTTTCTTTTATTTTTCCTCTTGCCGTTTTATGCTTAAACACAATATTAAACGCAGGAAGAAAGAAGAAGAAGAAGAAGAATCAGCACAAGCTGCGATTAAAATAAAAATAAATATATCACACTCTGCAACTCCAAAACAAAGTCACCATTTTTTAAAAAAATAATATAATACTAATAAACCTCCAAAAAAGAAAAATTATTTCTAATAATTTCTCGTAACAAGATTATTGGATCCAATTAACTGATAAAAATAATTTTAAAAAGGAAGCGATGGCGTTATCAGGTTCCGATTTGCCGATGATATACTCGCTGTTAACTAATTCAATGAGCGGTGACGAGAGAGTACGCAAACCAGCAGAAACGGCGTTATCAGAGTTTGAGAGTAGGCCTGGTTTCTGCTCTTGTTTAATGGTGATTTATTTATTTTCATTTTGATTTTGATTTTTTTGGCTAATTCTCTGATTTTCTAGGGTTTTATCATTTTTGTTGTTATAATGCGTGCATGTTGAAAATGCAGGAAGTGATTACAGCGAAAGATTTAGTATCTCAAGTTGACGTTAGACTGTTAGCTTCTGTTTATTTCAAAAATGGTATCAATCGTTATTGGAGGACCCGTCGAGATTCTTCGTAAGTCCTTTTTTTGTTTTTATTTTAATGTCTGCATTAATCTTTGGATTATTGATTGTGTGTGTTTGGAAAGTCTAAAATTGTAAGAATTGCTTTTTTTTTTTTTGATATTTGTGAATAGCTTAATGCACATGCTATGTTCTGTCTGTAATCTGTGCGTAGGGGAATAAGCGCCGAGGAGAAAAATCACTTGAGACACAAGCTATTATCTCATTTAAGAGAAGAGAATGAAAAGGTGCTGTGAAACTCTTATATTTTGTGGGTAATTATATTGTTGATTGTCTGCATTTCACAAATTATAAACCTTTGTTGCTGGTTCTCTATAGAGCATATAAAACTATGTCTGGTTTATTCAGTTCCTGATTTAATTCTGTTAATTGAATGTGCTTTTCTGGTTTGTTTCATGTACAGGTAGCTGTAATGTTGTCTGTGCTCATATCCAAAATTGCTCGCTTCGATTATCCCAGACAATGGTACATCTCTTGTTTATTTTTGTGTTCATTTATTTTTCTGGTTGATTTGCCATTGATAGCAAATATATTCCATTAATGTTTTGTGGACTTTAAGGTGTTAGTTACAACATATTATGTTTTTGTTTAAGGATTTTGAAGTACATGTGCCCTGAAGCTCTGAGTGATGTTTGTCCTTTTTTTCTTTTTACGATTCACTTTGATGCATAATGAGAAACTCGGGGTTGGAGTATTTGAATTTTTTTTTAAAAAATAACTTAAAAGTGGGTGAGCTTCTATTGTAAAGTAAAAGAAATTAACCAGTCTATTGTACTTTTCTGTGCTTCTTAATTTTTCAACGGTATCATAGTTTCATCAGTCTTGCTATACTTTATTTTCCCACTTAGCAAGTTGCACTTCTCTTATTCATTTCAGAATATGATTCATAAGTGATTTTTTGAATGAAGTATTTGACATTCTAATCAATATATGAGAAAGATATGCTGATGTTAATACCATTTATACAAATTCCTGATATTCAATTGCCTTGCATAATAATAGGTTAATTACATAAAGAAGTGGTAACAGCAAAGTTTCTTGATAATCACTTTATTTTATTGTGTAGTGTAGTCAAAGGGTATGTTCGGTATAATTTGGAAATGAAATGGCTGTACAGTTGCAAAGAATTCTATACCAAATTTATTTTGAAATAAATTTAACAAAAGTTTTAAGATTTTCTCACCAATAAATGGTATTTCCACAAATTAAGTTATGCAGAATAAAATTATGACGGGAAACTCATTTTTTGTGGACCAAACAAGAAAATGAAAAACCATTCCAAAAATTGCATTGCACTCCCAATTTCAAAGTATACCAAAGGGCCTTCAAAGAAATCCTTCTCTTCCACATTGCAGTCCATATTAATGTCTTTTCTATGTCCTTATTTTTGTTCAACATGCCATAATGATGTGAATTCTATTTGCATTACACCTGTCTAGTATTGAGTTAAAATGTTGTGATTACGAGGATTTATTACTTTATGGTAGCTCTCATTTTATAAAGTATTAATCTAATATGGACAAAACAAAATGTGATGAAGAAGATTGAAGGCTTTGTTGTGTTAAGGGTATCTATGAGCTGATCAATGCCATGATAAATTGGTTATAACTGATTGAACAAATACGAGTTGTGGTGGATTCTAACTGGTTTGGAATTTGAATGAGATTTGTTGAGAGCTCTTTTGTTATTTTGGGATGGGCCAAGGAAGGGACGTTGTTTGTAGGCTGACAATGATGAATGATATCGTTGAAAGAAAAAAATTCCATCTCCAAATTTGGATGTTTCCTTTGATAGGTCCTGAGTTTCCCTACTGATCCTAATTTATTCATTCCCTTTTCCATCAATCTTATCATTTGTGAATGCTGTCCATTAGGCTAATTTTCTGCATTTATATCCTGACTTAACTTATTTAGGACAGAGCTTTTCTCGGTCTTAGCACAGCAGCTTCAGTCAGCAGATGTTCTTACATCACACAGGATATTCATGATTCTTTTCCGAACGTTGAAGGAGTTGTCCACAAAACGTCTAACTGCAGACCAAAGGAACTTTGCAGAGGTATAACTGCTGAATATGTATGTATATGCATCTTTGTTGATATCTGCTTAATTTGTCTATGCTGATGGAGATTCACCCAGCCAGGCAAGGCCATACCCATCTTTTAAAATACGAGGATGAGTTAATGTGATATGCTGATTTTTATGAGATTAAATTGGCAATAAGTCAATAAGATTTATAATAAAATTATACAAACCTGTGGCATTAGAAGGCCTGAGTCCTTATACTGATGTCCCTTTTAATGGTTGTCAGCTTATGGCAGGCCTTTATGATCATGTAGGTTATAATTCACATTCACTTGATTGTCTTGCTAATGCCTGTCCCTTTTTATGGCTCTCCTGTTTGCTATGCAAATTACACTTGAAGCCTGCGGTTCTGTTTTATGTACAAGGATAATGAGTTCACAAACTTCTAATGGCAGATATCATCCCAGTTCTTTGATTACTGCTGGCGCCTTTGGCAGAGTGATGTGCAGACAATATTACATGGTTTCTCAGCTTTTTCTCAGAGCTATAATCCAAATCCTGTGGAGCAGCAACGTGATGAGCTTTATCTAACTAGTGAAAGATGGTTGTTGTGCTCAAAGATTATACGTCAATTAATAATTTCAGGGTTTCAAAGTGACGCTAAAAGCCTACAGGTGCTTTTTTAGTATTCTCTCTCTTACAGAAAATTTAAGAGTTTGATGCACCTGAAAATGTTATGAACCTGGAAATAAATGTTCAATTTACATTTTTTACTTTTTATTTCTGTCAGGAGGTCCGACCAGTGAAGGAGGTCTCTCCTGTGTTCTTGAATGCCATTCAGTCGTTGCTTCCGTACTGTAAGATCATGCACCTCTATAACATTACAATTTCTGTTTTTGCTTACTGCTTGTCAGAAGATTAGGAATTCGGCACTCATTTATGTAAGCTACAAAGTGCACTAATGTAGATAAGTTCTAATAACTTTACAAAATAGGGAATACAGAAAGAAAAAACATAGACAAACAATGGATTAGCTTCACTTTCTTGGTTGTTATCTACAATATGTATTTTATGAATATAATGTTCCCTTATGTTTATGGTCCTTGTGACATGGTGACAGTAAAGGGCTCTTTTCCAAGCAGTCTCACCGTCTCTGTTATTTGATTATGATAACAACTTCTTGTTAAAAATAAAATGTCACCTTTTCGTTTGTAATTTTTAACGCATGATCACCATATACTTAATCTAGGGGAAAGACTCCTTGTGTCCCATTTACCTTTTCAGGTTGCAACCTTTTTAGTGTTAAATCTATTTTCTGCACATGTTGTCTTGTTTTGCAGATTCATCTTTTCAGAAGGGACATTCTAAATTTTGGGATTTCATAAAGAGGGCATGCACAAAATTGATGAAAATTTTAGTTGTAATCCAGGGCAGACATCCCTATTCATTTGGTGATAAGTCTGTCCTTCCAGGTGTCCTGGAGTTCTGTTTAAACAAGATAGTGGACCCTGAGCCTGATTTGTTGTCATTTGAGCAATTCCTTATTCAATGCATGGTTATGGTAAAATGCATACTTGAATGTAAGGAATATAAGCCAGTTCTTACTGGTCGGGTGATGGATGAAAATGCAATTACAATAGAGCAGGTGAAAAAAAATATTTCAAGTGCTGTTGGTGGTGTCCTCACTTCAATTCTTCCGGGTGAACGCTTAATATTCTTATGCAATGTACTAATAAGAAGGTAATGGTGCCCTAATCTATACTTCTATCCATCATTTTGTCCTTAGCCAACTCTAAGAATTTTTTACCTGAAGTTTGAGATGTTCTAATGCTATTTTCTTAAATTTTTTTGAAGTTCGTTGCTGCATTTTATTGCCTTGGTTAGAGTATCCAGTTTATGTTCTAAATTTTTTCTCTACAAAAGAAGGGTTGTTGATCAATAATACAAACTATATATCAACATCTGTTGCATTATTGATGGGTCATTTCTCTATTTTTGATCCTAAGGCTTTCCTTCAACAGTTGCAGCAAGTATAATTTTGGGGAGGTCTGCTGCTAAGTTGGTGGAATGCTTACATGTAGCACTAAATTCCTTTTACATGCGTAATTTTCTTCTTTTTCACAGTAATCCTAAATGAAAAACTTGGATCACGTTTACTAAGCCCTTAGAATATAAGAATTATTCATATGAATATGTATGCAAATATACTCATTTCTGCTTATGAATGTTTCGTTTGAATATTGATACTTATTTGCTTCACTGCCATAGTCACTTCTAGGTTTCATTTTTGAGATAAAATACTTTTAGATGTGTTGGAGTATGTAGTCCCACATTGGAAATATAATAAGAGTTAGTGTGGCATATAAGTGGAGTAGATTGGATCTTAACATAAGTCGATTGGTTTTGTGCAAGATGGGCTCCAATCCCATTTATATATATCCACATGTGTGCGTGTGGCCCAACACTCTCCAGGCCCATTGGATTACTACATGGTATCAGAGCGGGATGATCCCGGGCTCGTGTTTGAAGTCCTGGTTGGGCTAGCAGTGGAGTCTAGACCCGTTTGTATGGACCTAGAGCGTCTAAGGGATAGGCCTAGGCATGTTTGTATGGACCTTTGAGAATAGGTTTGTATTTGGCAAGTGACAACTGGTCCAGGCCCAGTTGCACTTGCGGGAGAGTGTTGGAGTATGTAGTCCCACATTGGAAATATAATAAGAGTTAGTGTGGTATATAAGTGGAGTAGATTGGATCCTAACATAAGCCAATTGGTTTTGTGCAAGATAGGCTTCAACCCCATTTATACATACCCACATGTGTGCGTGTGGCCCAACACTCTCCAGGCCCATTGGTTTTCTACAAGATGTTTGTTGGTAATGTATTTGGCAATCAGCTGCTTCACCATTTCGAAGATATGAGAGCAATAATTGTAAAGCTTTGCTTCTAGCCATTACTTGAGGAGAAATCTTCAGTTCATTTTGGAAATCCTATTGTACCTGCCTAGAGTTTTTATTTCTCATCATTTAAGAATTAGTTGTGGATAATTTTTCCAATCCCTTTGTGTTTTGGAGTTAAGTTTCCAATGTTTTATACCAATGGATTCAATCAAAATATCTTTGGAAAATTGTGAGCGTCATTGATTTTTTCGCAGGTATTTTGTTCTAACGGCAAGTGATTTGGAGGAGTTGTATCAGAACCCAGAATCTTTTCATCATGAGCAGGACGTGGTTCAGTGGACTGAAAAATTGAGGCCTTGTGCTGAAGCTTTGTACATTGTATTGTTTGAAAACCATAGCCAAGTATGTGGAATCTACTTCAGTGGATATTTAACAATTTTTTTGGAAATCATGGTTTCTTGAAATCTATATTGGATTCTAGTGAAATGGAGGCTTATTTTTGTTATTGATTGTTACTTGTAGCTGTTAGGTCCTGTTGTGGTATCTATCCTTCAAGAGGCAATGAATGGTTGCCTATCATCAGTTACTGATATCACTCCTGGGTTGCTTCTTAAAGATGCTGCTTACGGTGCTGCTGCATATGTTTACTATGAGCTGTCAAACTACCTAAGCTTCAAAGATTGGTATTCCAGTTCTCTTTATTGCAAGCTTTAATATTTTTCACCAATCCATATACCTTTGATGAATTAGTTTAGCTATAATTGATTTTTTTTCACACTTATAAGCTGTGTTCGGCGATTGTAATATATTAGTGGGAGTAAGCATCATCTATGTTTCTACTTGTGCTTGACTTTAGCGAATGATTTTTCCTACTGGCTTCTAAACATTTTTAAGTTAATTCTAGGTACAGAAATTTATAATGGCATCAAGGTTAAGTAATTTTCTCAAAATGCTTCTAGTATTTAAGCATTTCTTGCTACTTTAAAGCAAAAGGATAGATTTGATGTCTGGGAAGGGAAGAATTCACTTGGTGTTGTAGATGGATAAAATTCTGTCACAGATCTCATTAAATTTTTTCCACCATTAGGAATTTATTTCATCAGCTTAACTAAAGATATCTAGAGAAATATCCTACTTCTGTGTCTATCATTATATGCTTTTATTAGGGGAAGTGCTGTGATGTAGTAGTTGATTAATCAGCAGTTTTATAACCAGATTTGGCTATCAGAATGTTTTATTTTTTAGATCATTTAATCACCTATGCTTCTCTCTGAAATCAATGATTGCAGGTTTAATGGAGCTTTATCCCTTGAATTGTCAAATAATCATCCGAATATGCGCATCATCCATCGGAAAGTGGCATTAATACTGGGACAATGGGTTTCAGAGGTACCGGTATTTTCTGAGTTGGCATGATATAGACCTCTGAAGGATTAATGTTTGTAATGTTGTAATTCTGTCAGCATTGCATGTCTACATGCATTTGACACATGCAATTGTGTATTTCGGTTTTGTGGATGTTCCTCCTCACTATGATAATTAATGTCATGATGATAGTTGCTAGAAGTTGTTGTGCTACTATGTCTCCTAATAAATGGCCAACCAAAGCTTAGCATATGAGCATCAATGTTACTGAAAATACAATGGTCTCATTACATTTACTTTGATGACTTGCTAGACTGAGTATTGCCCTAAACTGTTGGATGCGTAACATTTACCTTTAGTGTTTTACACTTGGGCAATAGGAATTTGTGCAACTACTTAATATGTGTCAGACGTCTAACTATTTGTGTAATTCACCTAAAATAGGTAAGAAATTCACAAAAAAAAAAAAAAAAAATTGTCTAGACGCACAATGTTATACAAATAAACAAATTGTGGTGGAAAAAAATATTTGATGTTTTTTGATCCTTTTTTTTTTTGCAGATTAAAGATGATATAAAAAGACCAGTGTACTGTGGATTGATCAGTTTGCTACAGGACAAAGATATGTCAGTCAGGGTATGGCGCATCAGCTAACCTTTCTTTAGGGATGTTATTTTGGGTTCCCAGAGCAGTGTTAGAAGTTAAGTAGGTGGTTCCTTACTGGTCCACCTTCATGTGTTTGCCTGAAGCAATATTATCATATAATTGTCAGCTCTCTTATTCATGCCATGATTTTCTATTCTTTCTTTCTTCCATCTTTTGAATCTGTAAGAATATTTTGATAATTCTCTGCCTCTTGGATTTCTATCTTTGCTTTCTGTTCTACAACTAATAGCGTGCACTAATTCATGCAGCTGGCAGCTTGTCGGTCATTGTGTTTACATATTGAAGATGCAAACTTCTCTGAAAAGGAATTTGCAGATCTTCTTCCTACTTGTTGGGATTCATGCTTTAAGTTGATTGAGGAGGTTCAGGAGTTTGATTCAAAGGTTAGTGGTGTTTCTGGCTAATTTTCAGTTTTCTTAATGTGTGCTCGGACACTATTTCTATTATGGTTAATTGTCACTTTTTACTTTCCTGTTACAATTGTTTTACTTTGCACGTCACATTGCCTTGCAAGTATAGACTGTAAAGCATGTATGTTTTCAGATGATAGATGAGTTATGAGGTATCATGAGCACTCATAGAAATATCAAATTGACCACAGCATTTGTGAAAAATTTGCTATCTTGTATAAAAGGTACAAGTACTTGTGATGAATCTGACAAAATACTAGATTCTGTTGTTGTTTTCTTGGGAATTTATTAAACAGAAGGATATGTAGGTGCTTATGCCTCTCGGTAAATTCTGAAAGTTTTTTACTTCTGCATATTTTTTCAACATTAATCAAATTACTTTGCATTATTTTGACTCTAATTACTTATTATTTTGCTTCAGTTTGACTTAAGCTCTTTATAAAGTAAATGAGATGTTCTTTCATTGACATTCAGGTCCAGGTTTTGAATTTGATCTCTATTTTAATCGGACATGTTAGTGGAGTTGTTCCTTTTGCAAGCAAATTGGTGGAATTCTTTCAGAAGGTATTAAAATCATATTGTTTTTTCTTCCTTGTTTTAATTCTAAAATAGTTTGGGGCTATAACATGCCCATTCACGTTCATGATCTACATCATCATCAAAAACAATGGTTTTATGCTGAGTGATAAATTTTTACCGGTTTAGTGAGCTCGCAAAAGATACTTTGGGAACAATGGTTTTATGCTGAATGATCAATTCTTATGGAGTTAGTGAGCAACTGGCGGATACTTTGAGGGGAAATCCTAAGTTTATATATGAAGTTAAGCTGGGTTGTTTTCTGGCATAACTGCAGAGGCATTCTGAGTTCTGACTTCTGATATATTTTCTACATGTATCACAGTTTGGCCTTTTGGTGCTATTGATTGTTTTGTTGTTTGAAAGGTTTGGGAGGAGTCTTCTGGTGAAAGTCTCCTACAAATTCAGCTTCTCATTGCTCTACGGAACTTTGTGATTGCACTTGGCTTTCAGTCGCCCAGTTGCTACGATGTGCTATTGCCTATTCTGCAAAGAGGAATTGATATAAATAATCCAGATGAACTCAATCTTCTAGAAGATAGCATGCTGGTTGGTTTACTATCATCTTGTTGAGAAGAGTAGGAGAGGAAGAATATAGAAAGTCTGCCTTCACTATTTATTGGAATTATAACAAGACCGATTTGCTTAATTTTGCAGTTGTGGGAAGCCACACTCTCACATGCTCCTGCTATGGTGCCTCAGCTGTTAGCATACTTTCCATGCCTTGGGGAAATCTTGGAAAGAAGTTTTGATCACTTGCAGGTTAGACACATTAAGTCAAATGACCATGTAATATCTTGCATGTGCATTACCAGGTCTGTGTATTTGTGGCTCTCAATAGTATTGCTATGTAATCTCACTTGATGATTTTTCTATTTGCTGAAAGCCTGAAATAGTGGCCAAATTCACTCGATCTGTATATAGTGCTGTTGACTTGGTCTTTTGGTTAGATTTTTCATAATATCTAGCCATCTTTTCTGAATTTTTCTTGCTTTGAGACTTGCAGGTTGCAGTCAATATAATGGAGAGCTACATAATTTTGGGTGGGACTGAATTTTTAGGCATGCATGCTTCCAATGTAGCTAAACTTCTTGATCTGATAGTTGGAAATGTAAATGATATAGGCCTACTTTCTGTGCTTCCTGTCATCGATATATTAATACAGGTACTTATATTTAAGTCTTACGTGTGAATGCTTTAATAAGTGTAGTTATGTGAATGCTTTAATAAGTGTAGTTACTGAGACATAGTGATTAGCAAGTAAATTCCATCCATATTTATCAAATTTATTGCTTTATTTCCAATCATCCAGTGATGATTTTTATACATCTCAATCGTTCATCCAAAATCATCAAAGCTCACACATCATTGCAACAAAGTTTTAAGGATGGATTCTAATGTTTTGCAATAATTGTTAAGGTTGTTGACTCAAACCTAACTTCGAGTCATGGTTAGAATTCTTGTGTCACATTCACATCTCACATTCTAGGTTATTTAATGCTAAAAAGAGTGCATTACTAGATTTTTCATCTACCTTCCAAGGATAGCCAAAAAAATAATAAAAGTGATATTTTGAGAGTCTAGATTCTCCAAGTGCATGTCAAAGCCACTTAAGGTCAGTGTAACTGCAATTCCTGGAGAAGTTTTACTTTGCATTCACCACAAATCATCACTGGATCAGTACTAACTTGCTTTATTTTGCAGTGTTTTCCTGTAGAAGTACCGCCATTGATCAGCAGTACCATACAAGTAAGTGAAGTAAAGTTAATTGTGTGCAGAGTTGTTGAATTAAATATAGACACCTGGAGAAATTTGTTTGTTGGATGTATTTGACTGCATTCTATGTCTTGTTTGTAGAAACTAATTGTTATATGTTTGAGTGGAGATGACCGGGAACCTTCCAAGACAACTGTTAAAGTATCTTCTGCTGCGATACTTGCTAGAATTCTGGTTATGAATACGAATTTCCTTGGCCAGTTGATGGCAGAACCATCTCTTCCATTGGTTCTCCAGCAAGCAGGCATTCTGATTGAAGGGAATATACTTCTTTGTTTAGTTGACGTATGGCTCGACAAGGTTAGTAGATCATTAATTTCTTGAAGAATACTATCCATGATTGTTGGAATTGGTGCTAAAACTTTTTTCAACTTGTATCATTGTAGTTTAGAATTGATCATGCACGGACTTGTGCTTTAATTGTTATGTTGATGATTCATAATTGATATCTGTTTTCCTGAGTCATTGTTTCGTAGTGATTATGGTTGGTGGGCCTTACTGCTTCATTTTACTATCTTGTACAGGTAGATAATGCATCTTCCAGCCAGAGAAAGGTGTATGGCCTAGCACTTTCAATAATTTTGACACTAAGACTGCCTCAAGTGCTTGATAAACTTGATCTGATCCTTAGGTGTGACTTCATTCTTGATCTTATGGTACATTTTGAATTAATTTCCATCACTAGAATTGATGTATTATTTCATCCGTGCAGTGTATGTACGAGTGTGATTTTGGGTGGAAATGATGATCAAACTGAGGAGGAGTCCAGGTTACATATTTTATGAATTTAGCTTGATTTGATTGATTGATTGGTCAGTTTTTTATTTAGTTACTTATTTTATGATGGACGGCAGCGGTGATAACATGAGCTCCAGCATGTCTCATGGTGAGGGTATTGTTCCAAGCAAAGAATTCAGAAAAAGACAGGTGCACATTTTTTCCTCAAAGTTCCAAACGCTGACAAAAAATAAAGGACAGTGCATAGTTACTCTAGTGTGTTTGTTCTTCCCAGATAAAATTTACAGACCCTGTCAAACAGTTATCATTAGAGAACTCGGTGAGGGACAATCTTCAAACATGCTCTGCCCTTCACGGTGAATCTTTTAATTCAGCCATTAGTCGAATGCATCCTGCGGCATTTGCACAATTGAAACAGGCTTTGAAGATGCCATAGCTGCGCACGGTGCAGATTTTGTCAGTTCGAGTAGTGTTGTCATGCTTATGGGCCGTTCAATTCTTTTATTTGTTCGATACGGTGAGATGTAGGTAAGTCTTGTTTCATAATACTCACCAACACCCAACCGCTCACCCCTAATAGGAGTTACCTTAGCAACAATGGGTAGATGACATTATCTTAAAATCCGATGGAACATCCAGGCTCTATGTAGTTAGGTTGCTTTTTTTTTTTTCGTTTTCCATTTAATGCATTTGTATGATGCTGGATTCAACTAGAGATTAATCATGAATTAGTAGGAGTTGACTATATGCATCATTTTTTCTGCTCTTGTATTTAAAAAATAGCAAAAAACAGCGTTAATAAGCAAAACCAAACTTAGACTTAGTTAACCATCTTAAACTGACAAGAGGGAATGTTTTAGCTTAACTCTGATGCATTATTTTTTTAATTCTAGGTACAATGATGCTTTGGTGACTTAGCTGGTGGTTTTCATTCTTGGTGCGGCTTTTTCTTTCATTTTTTTTGTTTGATTAATGGGAGGAAAAGGGGAAAAAAAAAAGAAAAAAGAAAAGAGGGTGAGGTAATTATTATTATTTTTTTAATGTCACATTTTGAAATCGTTTGTATATGCCTCTTTAGGCGAAATGAGATTTTCTGTAAATAGCATGCTGGTTGGTTCATTCGTGCCCTTACCATATTTGGGTGTCACGGCTGCAGGGTTGAGTTTATAGGTTTTGTCGGTACTCACAAATGAAATGAAATTAAAAATATTTGTAGAGAGCAGTTTTTTTGCCTTTTGTTTTTAGTCTGCTAGCTTTCAACTCTCTTCTCCTTTTTCTTTTTTTTTTTTTATCGTCGATTAGTTTCTGATTATTCGTGGGGCTTCATGTCATGCAATTTATATTTCTTTTCTTCCTTTTGGAAAATCATTACCATTTTATTTCCTTTTTTTTTTGTTTTGATGTGTTAGAAAATAATTTTATTTTTTTTATTATTTTCCGTCCTAAATGGAAGGATTGATTTTTGCTTGCCAGAGTGGAAAATAACTTTTTTTTTTCCATCAATCCAAGACAAGTATGTTAGAATTTCAAAGATATTTCTCAACTTATTTTTTCCTCTCCATAGTGTAAGAATTAAAAAATTAATCGAAGTTCATTTGTTTTTTGAATTCTAAAAATAATGCTCTAACTAGTTTACAAATCTATATACAATATGTCAAGTAATATAAACACACCCCAATACCATAATGAAATGCCTCTTGATTGTGAAACCCCTCTTGACAGGTTTGAATTGATTGCTACCTATAATATAAATAAATAAAAGAGGGAAGTCACACTAAATTTAGTTTGAATAAAGGCAAAAGGTTAAAAAAAAAAAGCCCCTTAACTATTTGTCAGAGAATACATAAACCCTTTAATTTTTTTTGTCTCAATCAGGTCCTTACTGTTTTCAAATGTAATACAATTAAACCCTTTTGTTAATTTTGACTGTTAAATCGGTGATTCAGAGGAAAAATATACAAACAAAAGTAAATTTTATGTATCAAAAAGGAAAAAACCCAAAAACTATTAAAAAATAAATAGAAATAAATTAATGAAGGAGATGATCTGCTCCACCACCAATACCACCACCATGAACATCAGCAACACCACTATCTGTCGATGTCTGCCTTTCTTTATCACCGCCTTTACTGCATCTGCCCCTATCAATAGTGAAAACATCACCTCCGCCACCAGCAAAATATTCCATTTCGATTCTCAGACAAATGAATTGAAGAGTAAACAACAACATATTAAAAGAAAA
>CANYLF011442919.1:0-12938 GCA_948193215.1 Bocquillonia castaneifolia | reverse complement strand
TACCTTAATGAATAATATATAAACAATTTATATAATCAATCACATTTAAATCATGACATAATACCAAAAAATGCATTTAAATTAAATACATAAATAATAAAATAAATTAAACTTACCTCGTCGGAGATCTGGCAAGCCGACAGCATCAATGAAGTGGAACCACCAGCAGCAGGAGCAAGCGACGGAGGAGGATGCATCAGCAGTAATCGACGAAGGAGGAGCAACCAGTAGCAGCAACAGACGTCTTCACATCCAGCAGCAAGGAGAAGAAACGCCGGCAATAGAGGTGGTCTGAGGATCAACGGTGACGGTGACAATGGAAGTCCTCTGAGCGACGGTGGTTTTAGGAAGAAGGCAGAATATTTTTTTTTCTCTCAATTAATATGTGGGTGGCTGCTAGATTTTAGGAGATATATTAGTTTTTATACTTATAATTTATCCGTCTCTAAATTTAACTTTTCCGTCTCTAATATAAAATCTTTTTTTAATGTATTCCCCCAAATTATTAGAGACGGATTTATTTTCCGTCTCTAATTAGAGACAGCCAAATCCGTCTCTAACTAAAAAATTTCGTCTCTAAAAAATATCTTTTTTTAATGAATTCCCCCCAATTTATTAGAGACGGCTAAATCCGTCTCTAATTAAAAAAAATCTGTCTCTAAAGAATTTGGCACCAAATCCACCAAAATTAGAGACGGAAATTAAATTCATCTTTAATTATAAAAAAATCAGTCCTCTTCCATTTTCCGTCTCTAAATTGCAACATTCCATCTCTAATTAGAGACGGACAGAGTCCGTCTCTAATTTCCATCTCTAAATTGGGTATTTCTAGTAGTGTAATTATTTAATTCCCAGGGCTTCTCTCGACTGAAAATTAGTTTGGGCAACCGTAAAATGGCACCTGGGATACTCCGGTGGTTCACCTCCTATCAAAAAAATTATTTAATTGTTAAAATAAAAAATTTAACTTAATTAATACACATATTAAAATTTAATTTGCTTTTAATACATAAAAATAAAAGAAAAGTGACTTTAACTATAAACCCATAAAACCCACCTAGAATATATATATATATATATATATATATATATGTATGTATGTATGTATGTATGTATGTATGTATGTATGTATGTATGTAGAAAATAATTATAGTTTTTAAAAATATATAAAGATCTATGTTTTCATTTATGTATTTATTTATTTTAATTATTTGAGAATTAAAGATTAAATAACATAGTTACATATTAATTGTGACACCCGATAATATCCAAACATTTTATAATTTTTAGGTATAAAATGAGAAATTTTAAAATTCAAATAAAAGCCAAGATAAACTATCATTAAACATTATTAAAAGTTTAGGTTATAAATCAAAGGGGTTTGAAGCCAAAAATTTGAGTTTAAAAATCCTAAAATAGTGGTCAACACGGGGTTGACATGGGTTACGGACCCCATGTTGCATCCCGTATTGGCTATTGTCTTTTTCTCCCAATTTTTCAAAATTTTCAGTTTACCCCGTGTTGGCCTCAGCCTCCTAAAATTTTTTTAACACTGGGTCGGTAGCCCATGTTTTACCCCATTTTGACCAAAAAATGCCTTAAAGCTCATCTTTACCAATACCTAATATGTACAACTCAACACAAATTTTAGGCAAACATCAGGCAAACCTCAAACACAATTCAAACATCATTTAGATATACCAAATGAATTGTATATAGCTCAAAATTCATAGGAAACATACCAACTTTCAACCTTGTACATTTCTAACAAGATATCCACATATATAAACCAAAATATATACAACCAAGTTCTTACACCAAATAGACACACACACAAGTTTCCCAAAATCCCCCCTTATGCTTGTGACAACACCTCCGGTCCACCTGTTTATGCCGATGATACCAAATGGAGCAATGCACTGCTAAGGCTATCATCTATCGAACTACTTGAGGAAATATTGCCAAGGGGTGAGCTGGCGACTTAGTAAGCAAATAGCAAATTTAAACTATTAGTACATATAAGAATATAGTTATAGAGTTTAGGGCTAGCATGATTTCAACTTACACTTCACGATTAATCGAACAAGCTTACACAATTTTAGCCAAATATCAAGCCTCCACAACCATCAACAATTCAGAATCATAATATCCCATCACAAAATCACATTATCAAGGCCACAAACACATTCATCATCATCCATACACTCACATTATCAATTTTATAATCATAATTCTAAACCAACAACTCAACCTTTCCACTTTCCTCACTTTTCAGTCCTTTCATTTCAATTCTCACATTTTTGATTTCATTTTCAGGTGGCCACCTAGTGAGACTGTCCAGCCGGCTCAGTCTCTCTATTTCACATAGGGTAGCTATCTGCCTAGCTCAGCTTTCCCTTTTCATACACACGCTTGGGTAGCTATCCGCTCAGCTCAACTTTCCCAATTCACACACACACTTCTCACACGATTCATTGCCTATCTCACACATTCACCATCATGTACATGTTCAAGCATAATTCAATCAAGTCCAACAATTCATCCAATTCAATCAAAATGATCAAGGCCATCAACACCATTCAACCAAATATCATTTCAAAAATAAAAATAAATATACAATTCATCTTAATCAACTAAATCACATATCCTTATCAAAGTTCCCAAACCAACAATTGATTTCATTTACTCAATTCACCAAACATCTCATTCATCAGAAGTTAACTCAATTAAAGCAAACCACCCAAAAGTAAGAATTATATAATTTATGCACAAGAAGTTCAAGTAAGCTATTTACTAACCAATTATGAAGAAAATTAGGGGGTTTCAGGTACCACCTTAATCGAAGACCACCCCTTACTTGAGCCTATTCAAATACATCATCAACATAGTAATCAAATAACAATTACAATCATCAATTCATTTGTAAATAAATTCTCTATTCAAGAATCCTAATTTGACTATTAATTACTAATACTTATATTCCTACCAATTCCACTAAAATCACTTCTAGCTTTATAATTCTAACCCTTCTCATGCAAATTCCTAACCAAAACCTCATGTGTATACTTGAACCATAATTTCACCTAGTCCTATTATAAGAAATGAAGCTTATAAAACTTACCAATTGAAGCTCAACTACTCAATAATCTTCTTGTCAATTACTCCTCCAGAGTTTGTTAATTAACTCCCCCTTTCAAAACCTTCTCTCTACACTTGAAGTTCTTCTCACTAGATTAACATGCAAGAAGTTGAAAGAAGAAGATGGAAAAGGAAGATGATGAATAGTGTAGGTGGTGTATTTCTCCACTAATTCTCCGTCCTTATTATTATTATTATTATTATTATTAATAATTTAATCTCCACTTGTCACCCACTTTAGCACACACATGTGAACACTTCCCCCTTAAATCCCTTAAAATTTCTAAACTTACCAACTAGCCCATTTACACAATTATCTTCCAATCCCTTAACTTTCTCCTAATAGCTTAATTACCCCTAAAAATTTATGAATTTAATGATTAAGCCCCTACTAACTCAAAATTAATCATGCAACTTATACAATAACTCATGAAATCCAATATGCAAATGCGGATGTTACATTAACTTTTAGTGATATAGTTAAATTTAATTAAGTTAATTTAATAGTGAATATAATTGTTATATATTATGTGCAAATAGCATTAAAAAAGTTGCACATCAATATCCTTATACATATAATCTATCTATTCATATGGACAAAATATATTCTTTAAAACGTAAAATAAAAAAAAAGTTTTGCTTTCATAAAGAAAAATCATACTATCAGTAATTTCCTTTTGTATAGGTCCATTAAATTTTCAATACTCAACTAATATCAAATAGTAATGGGCTTTCTAAGTAAAGTATAATACCTTAAAAAGTGATCTTTCATTAATACTAGACGTGTTTATCGATCAACATACTCATCTAACTTGGTATTTAGACAAAATTTGTTTTTTTGATAATTTAGTAAAGGTGTGTCTCAAACTTGAGACCTTTCACCGCATACCCACATGAGAAGTACCAGTTCACCTAAGGTGAATTGGTGTTTTTAGATAGATTTGAACTTTATTTTTTTTTTAATATTAAGGTAGGTTTTAATTCTGAATATCTGGTAGATCCAAACTTTTACGGATAAATTTAAATTTTAATTTGTATGAAATATATTGGTCTAAAAAAACCCGTTTCAAGCTCATATAAAATTAAGTCATAACTGGATTTGGACATAAAATAATGAGTTCTCTCAGACTTTGGATTCACTATTAAATTTTTTTTTTGACTTAGACAGACTCGGCTCAAGTCAGGCATAAATAAGTTAATATAACGCCTTTTTATTTTCCTAATTTTAAATCTGACATGCTTCTAATGCATTTTATTAAAAATCAATAGTAAAAATATTCATAAAATATATTTTCTATAGTTATGCATTAGATTAAAAAATAGTTCATAATCATCGGTTGTTCGTTCAATCCCCCACACTGCACGTTGTGCTTACTGTGTATGTTGCTTGTGCTTGGGCATGCTAGAGAGTATAGGTCTCTCAACCAATTTTACCTGACTTTTCAAATGATTTGTGGGCTTAAATCCGCTACAAAAGTACCACAATTTATGTCAAAGTGTTGAAGTTAGGATAGCGTTGTTTGTGTATTATGGAACTAGTGAATGACTAGTAAACATAATAGGCTAAGAACTAGTGAATTTCTAACTACAAGTGCTAGATATTGAAAGCTAGGTGTTGTTTAAGTAAATAAAATTTGAAATGAGCTAGAGAACTGCTAGAATTCAAAGGAAACTAAAGTGTTTTATAAATTCCAAAAGCTGTAAACATAATTGTATGAATTTAAAATGCTGGAAATTAAAGATTTAAATGTCGTAATTGTAAAAGTAGCTAAGGAACTTGAAGAATTAAAGACTAAAAATAGTTTATTGAACTTTTGAAAGTAAACAACAAAGTTGGAAATGTAAAGTAATGACAGAAAACTGCAAACAAAATTAGAGAGTTTCTAAGCTAGATTGAATTAATTTGGGCTAATTTGGATGATAATTTGATTGATTGGTGCTGGACTCTTGCCTTTTGTTGAGTTCTACTATTTATAATGGCAGTCCTTCCCCTTTTTAATGGAGGTTCTTCCTTAGAAACAATTAGAACCATGGTCGTTATCCATTACTACATGTTGCCATTTTTCTTGGCCACGTCTTTTTCGTCAAGTTAGTTCTCCACTTCTGCAATATTCTAGAGACCTTAATGCAAAATTGTCACAATGGTGAAGGATCTAGAAAGTTCCCTTTCCATTTTGGTCAGAGTTCCTCTTATTTTGGTGTCGATTTTCCCTGGAAACAACTAGAACCAATAACCGTTATCCATTATTGCCATTTACCTTTTCTCTCGATCCTTCTTTGCCAACCTAATTTTTCTTCATCTCTACCAATTACTTCATGTTTTCACACTGTTTTAGTGCATTTACCATGTCTTTAATAAAGCTATTTAGCCATTCCCTAGATTCTCGGTTTACAGTGAATAAAAATCTCTACTTTCACGGCTTGTACCCATTTATTTTACCCAATACTTATCCATTTGCACTTTCATTTCTAGATATTTGGAGGTCCCTCTTTACTAATGAAGTAATTGTGTTGGTTCCTCAGCTTTCAAGGAGAAAACGACTCATTTGTTAGCTCAACGTCTTACTACATTCTCAGATATATTAATTCACTCTACAAGGCTGAGAACAACAGCTCCACTAGAACCAGCACCTTGCAAGCCAATGATAGTAGGTCTAGTGCAGTTCCCGTATACTTTGAACTTTTGACTAGTTGTATTCTAATTTTTATCAAAGAAACTAGTCATCTGAGTTGCCAAAATTAAGTGCAAACAAGTTCATTAACTACTTTCCATATTCTAGGTACTGTTAATTCTCGATGAATCTGTTAGACATGGTAACACCAGAACTACCATCTTACAGGCCAATTTCAGCAGGTCCATTAAGGGTCTTGTATTCTTAAGACATTCAATTTATTAACCTTCCAATTTTACCCCCGAAACTGGTCATTTAGGCTATCAAAATTTGGTGCAAACCAGTTCAATCAATTACTTACCATATTCTCGATATTGTTAATTTTTGATAAAGCCGTTAGACATGGTAACGCTAGAACCACCATCTTACAGGCCAATTTCAGTAGGTCTAATGCGAGTCTTGTATTTTTCAGGCTTTCAAGTAATTAACCTTCCAATTTTACCCCTGGACCTTCTCATTTGGGTCATCAAAATTAGATATAAACAATGCCCCTCACATGCGTGTTTGTTTGTTCAAAAATAAATACACATATGTTAAATTCTTGGTCTTCTTTCAGCCTTTAACTTTGATGGCTATGATACCTGTCTATTAATGGGGATCTCGCTTTCTAACATGCTCTTTGTTTGATGTAGAAGTGGAAGTCCTTGGACCTCCAAATCTTGGCTATATAAACCAAGTTCAAAATTGAGCTTGTTTTGGAAAAAAGAACTTCCCTGGCAAATTAGAAATTTCACCCAGGTCTGCGATTTTCAAAGCCACAACAGAGTTCTAATTCCCTGGTTATTTGGCTATGTAGAACTATAAATAAGAAAGCCAAGTTCTAAATTGAGCTCAGAACAGGCAAAAAAAAAAAAAATGCTCCCTTGGATAGTTAGAATTCCTACTCGAGTGAACTGTGACTTTAGCCAAAATGCAAGTTTTTGCTTTAAAATTTTGCACCCAAGATCTTGTAAAGGCTTGGGAAAATTATCCAGGTTCTCATAAGTCTAGAACCTCTACCAATGTGTAGGAACTCTATGGTTAAAATTATATACCTGATCCCTCATACAATATGGAGAATTTGGTGAAGGTCTGGGCCCCTTTTGCATTTCGGTGAAGGAACTAGACGTGATGCTTTGAGTTTTTTTTGAAAGATTTCTTATAATTTTAGCCAAGAACCCCTGAAAAAGAATGGTGTGGATAGTAGGGTGATATGTGTGAAGCATATATAGTGTTTAGGGCCTTTAGATGCTAAGTTTGGGGGGATTTAACCTAAATCAAAGCTCAAAACATGCATTTTCCCCAGTTTTACTCCATATAAGTGTAAATTCATTAGCTTTGTAATTCATGGGCTTTTCTTGAGTTATTTATGCTTGTTTTGGTGTGAACTTCATGTAGGTATAAATCCTAAAGGGTTTAGAGACAATGGGCAACATTTGGAGTTTTGGGCTTCAACGAGCTAGTTCGTGAGTTTGCGAATCAGTCAACTTCGGAGGATCGAAATGGACAACGTGTAAAGAGTTTTATAGTGAAAGCTCTAGACCACTAGCAGCTTGAGTCCATTTTCATTTTCAACAAGCACCAACTCAATCGGTGCTAGAATGAAGGAGATACAAGCTGCACTCCTGGAAGTACTCCAAAAGCTGCCTCAATCGTAGCACTGAAATGTCAAGGGCTTTTTGAACAAGAATAAAACATAATCAATCTGACCTCTCATAAGAGAAATTGAAGTAGACATCTTGAACTTCACTTTAGGCTCAATAATTTCTCAATTTAGAGCTTGAACGACTGAGATATGCCCTTACAAGGCGGACCATCTACTGAATCCTCGGAAGACAAATTTACAAATGACTCATAGAAAACTCCCACGGCCTAGACAATCCAAACTCCATATTTTCTAACCCTAACCCATTTCTAGGGGTTCATAGCCCCTAATGAGAGAATATTTCATATTTCTAAAGAGAGAAACACTAATTAGAGTAGTTTTAGCTTGGGTTAACTTAGATTTAGGTTGTAAAAGCTCTTTAATATTCAATTAATTAAGAATCTTTCATTTTCCTTGTCTAATCCCTTTGCTTTTGGATCTCCATACTTGTTTTAATGGGTCATACCTCTTACTAAAACAAGCATATATAATTCAAGAAAGCCCATGAATTACAAAGCTAATGAATTTACACTTGTACGGAGCAAAACAGGGAAAAATGCATGTTTTGTGCTTTGATTTATGTTAAATGCACCCACACCACCACCCCCCCCCCCCCCAATAGACACAAACTTAGAATCTAGAGGCCCTAAACACCATATGTGTTTCACACACATCAAACTTCCCAAAACTAAATGTCTTGCTTATCCTTAAGCAACCAATGAAACAAAAGAAGTAGGTATGCAAGCACCTGAAAGCATCAACCCTAGGCTACTCCTAAAATCCCAAGAAAAGTTAAAAAGAGGCCAATCAAGATTTAAGAGAATAATACACAATTTAATCAATTAATTGCAAAGGAAATCATGTTAAAATGTTAACTCACAATTCATACTCATTAAAGGCCATGCTAAAAAGTTTAACTCATGTCCCCCAAGAAGCAATAGACTAACAAATAAGCACCGGTTTAGGATGCATCACTAGAAGGTAGATAATAGAGGGCTCCTACTTCCAAGCCTAACCCTATGGTTCCTTTAAAGTCTCAGTTGGCTCCTCAAATCAAGGTGGATCCCCACATGCTCCTAAGTCTAGCGCCAACTTATTCTTATGAATGCAAAATAATGCAATTTTTCATATATTTTTTCCTCTTTTTTTGTTTATTGATAATTGAATTTTCTATTTTCTTTTCCTTTTCCTTCAATGTAAAAATTTTGCCTAATTCATATCAAAGTGTGTCCTTATCATGGATACTTAGCTTCGTGTACGCGAATGCTCGCATTTGTAATGCTAACATCCGGCTCTCCACTAAGGCCAATTTAAGGCACAAGTTATACTCATAAGTAAGGTAAAGCTCACCCATTGTAGTAGATGCAAGTAAAGTAAACGTGCAAATGAAAGATGCAACAAATGTTGGCTACTAAAGACCTTTGGGGTAGAGTTTTAGTCCACAATCAATGGTTAAGGAGGCAATTAAGAGCCTAATTTGGCAAATGATTAGGGTTAGAGGCAAAGTCCTCGCTCACATACCCAAATGAAAACCCACTTACTCACAACTAATAGCCATTGATTTTAAAGCACATTGAGTTAAAAAATTTAGCCAAGATTCAAACTTTCCTCAATTGCAAACTAGCATTCAAGGTTCAAACCATTTTGCAAAAACCATTAATTAAAGTATTAAAATACATATTCAAATCCTAAAAATTGATTGGCTCAATTAACAAAGCGTATGTACAAAGATTTACAAAGGAGATATATATGTGTATGTACAAATATTTACTAAAAAGGGCAGCTATGATGTGCCTAAATTGAGAGAATTTTTTAAAAATTATGCACCAAATTGAGAGAAACTCAAACAAAACTCATGCATTAAAAAGCCTGAAAGCATAAAAGCATAAAAAAAATTGAAGTAATTCAAAATTCGCAAGAAAACTAAATCAAGAAAGGTAAAAGACTAACCTTGCAGGTGATCCAAACAAAAAAGTATGCTTAAATTTGGAGGGGAAAGTAGCAAGAAACAAATATAATCAAGCAAGAAACAAGCTAGCGTCACCCACCCCCACCCCCCCCCCCCCCAAAAAAAAAAAAAAAGAAAACTTAAATGAGACAATATCCTCATTGGCTCAAATGATCCTCAAATTGATCTATGCGGGGCTGTTTTGCACAAATTTGTAAACTAAACATTCCATAAAGCATGAAATCATGAAAATAAGCACAATTGAGTCCTAAAAGCATCATGCATTCATTCATCACAAATGCATAGGCATAAAACATCCATGCATGGCATGAAAAGGATAATATTAAACATGACATGTGGATCCAAGAGTCCACACAAACAAATAAGTCATGATGATAAGAGTAGCTAAGTCTTAGAAAGTAAATAAAGGCACAAATGTTCATCATTCATCCAATCATTAGGTGCTACATTCATCAAATAAAACATGTGTGAAAAAAAATACAAGTCGTGATAGAAAATGCATAACATGCTCAATCAACATTTTTCATACTTGGAATGAACAAATAAACTATAACTTGAACTTAATTACTCAAAATTCATGCATGGGGCATAACTAGGAAAAGTCTCATTAAATCCACTCCAAGGTTTCAAACAGACAAACACAAAATTCAACTAAATAACAATAAAAAAAATGCAAAGAAAGCAAGTGAAAATATATACCAAAGGGTATAAAGTCCTTGGGGTGCCTCCCAAGAGCACTTGTTTTAGGTCACTAGATTGACCCTTCGCTTTGTAACATTAAGGATACAACTTGACATGTGGAAAAGTATGGCGAGGTCCTTCAAAGGCCATCCGTAGCTCCCTTGTTGGCTCTTGAAGCTTGACCATTGATGATGCCATAGATGCTTCCTTCTTAGCTCTTCTTTTATAAGCTACTTGAGGATGAAAATTGGTAAAGTTAGCATGGAAGCATCCACTTTGTTGCTCTTCCTCAAAACCCTCCAAGAATGGATTAATGAAATTTGAGGGCTCCTTCGACTTTTCATATAGGATAGTGATTCCATGCCACTCTTCACTTTCTTCATTTAGGTTCATTGACAGAGCAAGTGAAATTGTGTATTGCTCTATCTCTACTTCCTCAAATACATGGAACTCATCTAGACAATCTTCTTTGTTTAGCTCAATTTGAGTTTCTTGTTCAAGCATGTCTCCATCTTCAATATGCCCCAAATAGTCATCAATAGCATAGAACATGGGCAAAGCTACTTGGTCATTGACATTATCTTCCACCAGATTTAGAATGAATGGGCCTTGGTAGTTGTAGCACTCCAGTGAGGATTCCTCAAGCTCCATATGAAAGTAAGTATCCTCCACCATTGTTCCTTGTACCCCTTCACACTATTCATCTTCATACAGCCCCATTGGTTACTCTAGATATGAATTTTCCCATTAGAGGTGATCATTCTCAATAGGGTTGTCTCCGTTGTAAGCCTCAGGGTAAGGTTGCATTAGATAGTTTGGCTCAGGTGGATAGTAGCTTAGGGATGGTTGTGGTAGGGATTCCTCCATTGGCACCAATTAGTTGTATGTGCCCTACCACACCATTGACATGCATAAAAGACAGAATAACAATTATTAGCTCTACTAGCAATAAAAGAGTCCTATCGTCTAGAGAGTTCATCAATTTTCAAAGGTAAAATATGACAAGCAACATCATGAAAGTCTTGCCCATATATGCCCATGCCAACTTAGTAAAGATAAACAAAGAAAATAAGAAAAAGAAGCAAAAACATAAAATAAAATCTAAATTAACCAATCAAATTCTAGCCTAATATCAATCAAAAAGCACCAATCCCCATCAACAACGCCAAACTTGGTGTGGTCCGACTGTTAGATTGCTTTGCTTTTCTAGACACTATTATCAGACATTTAAAGGATTAGCATGTTAAAATTTGAACTTTTGATGTCATAATTAACATATTTAAGTTAATTATTTTCAGACGGACATGCAACTTACCAACAGTTAAAATTCTGCATTTCAGTTCCCTATAAATTTCTTGTGTTATTCTCGTGTTAAGCTTAAGGAAAGCTTTAAAAGCTAAGACATACACACACAATTGAACATTGAAAAGGAATATCGTTAAGACTTAATACCTCTACTCAAATCATTAAATTTTCACAATTAATATGGAATCATAACAATTCCAATCTTAAAAATGATATTCCAAAACTTTTTATTTAATAGAGAGTGCAACCTATACGAAGTTGAATCAGTTAACTCAATAGACATTCATGTTTTTAACTCATAAACTACTAAAATGTAAATTGCTAACAAGTTAATAATTAAATTATCTAAATCAAAAATAAGATTTGCAACACTTATCAAATTTTGAACTAATCATCCCCTACAGTTGAATAGTTTCAAACTAAACCGACCATGAGTTAATTAAAACAAACTTCTAATTCTAACAAATTTAACCCGGCATGACCATTTAAAATTTATTTAAGTTTTATCCAGCAAAATTAAATCAAAAAAGAAAGAGTATAATGTTTAGAATTACCTTATGAAACTTCTATCAAATTTTATGTTTTATGAGGTTCAATATCTGTCAAGCTCATCTAAAAACATATTTGAACGTATAACCACAAATTCCATGTCCTTCACCCTTGCAACGCAACAATAGTGACAAAAGAATCCTATGCTCCATTCATTGTTGAAATGGCCTTTGTTGGCCATCAAATTTTACAGACAGCTCCTACATGCTAAGGAAAGTTCGTTTATACCATCCTCGTGGTCCAAAATTGCTAAAATAATTAAGGGCAAAATCATGCTAAACTTTTGCCCACTGATAACCGCACGATGGAGGCTTAAATCGGAGAATCTGTTGTCGCCAGAGTGTTCAGAAGGTCGAAGAACTACAAATTTGACTATTTAATGAAGAAAAATGGCAGAGAACTGATTGAGATGATCAAAGGAAATTAAAGGGAAAAACTTGAGAAAAGAAGAAAGACGAAGAAGAAAAAGTGGGTGGAGGGGGAAGGTTCATGTGACGTCCTCTCTTTTATACACACACACAAATGTTCATTTTAATCCTTATAGAAAAATCTAGGCCCTTTTTTTATTGTTTTCTTTTCCTTTCTATTATTATTATTATTAGTTGGTTCTCCACAAATCTAGAAGTTTCCAGGACACCAAATGGGTCTATTATAGTTAGCTTCCAAGACCATTTTGGTGTGTTCCATCTTTTTCAAAGATTGGAAGTGTGTTTATGTGTTTTACACTTACAGTACAAGTTCCTTCATCTCTTCAAATTACGCACTAGCATTTAGTGTGTTCTTCGATCTCTTGATAAATTCAGCTTGTTGGTTCTTTTCTTCTCTTTGACGCTTACAAGTTCTCTATTTTTTTATTTTATTTTGCAGGAATAAGGTTAGTTTTTTGGCAGGATTAGACAAGCCCTTTGGTAACAATTCCATCTTCAGCATAACTTCTTTAATTGTAGTGTTGGTTTCCTTTATAAATTTCTGATAAACTCTATCTACAATTAATTGATGA
>CANYLF011442021.1:0-13084 GCA_948193215.1 Bocquillonia castaneifolia | reverse complement strand
TTTGCTTAGATTCTTCTTCTTAGTTAAAGAAAAAAAATTGCAGGTGGAGTCGAATTTGTTGCTGTGATTTCCGTTCAAGTCCTTTTCTTCTAGTTGCATATCAGTTTGTCATTTTTGATTTCTACCGCCAGGCGGCAGCGGCGGCGGTAAAGATGCCAAAAATTACAAGATTTCACCAAATTTCTAGGTTTTAATGGGTGGAGATGAAAATTGGGACTGTAGATATTCTGTCAAATTGTGTGGAGTTGTAGATCTAAAGTCCTCTTTTCAAGAACCCGGTTCCATCCGGTTTACTGGTTTATCCGGTCTAACCCAAGCAAGATTAGTTCACCCCGGTCTTTATAAAATCTGATTTTTCTGGGTTTTAGAACCAGACCACCTGCCGGTTCCAGGTTTTTCGGTCTGACCTGCAGATCCGGTCCGGGTTTCAAAACATTGAGAAAAACTTTGATCTTAGCCAAATCTGTTGACTACAATCAAAACTTATATAAATCATTACACTTTAATACCTTTCAACTAACATAAACTAATATCATTAACTTTTTTATAATATAAAATCAATATAATGTAAAATTTAATTATATAATATTGTCTTAAGTGAGTCATTATTCATTAATCATTGAAAAAATTATATATGTATGTGTGTGTATATATATAATACACTTACTTAATTCTTAATAAAAAATTAAAAATATATGTTAATTTAATTTACTACAAAAATAAAGTGATTGAATGGATATTAAATTATTTTAAAAAAAATAATTTTATCACTTAAAATATAAATTATCTTCATGATAGATTATAAAATAAATAAAGATATTAGTTGATAAGGTATTAAAATGCAACGATTTTATAACCACATTATACTTAATTGTTAAAAAAAACCACATAGTATATAAATGAAAAGCAATGAAACCACGCTGTAGATGTTTATACTTTCCATTAGTTTTTTAGAGGAGGTCACATGATGTATTAACCTATAAACTAACGAATTGGCATTCAAAATGTTATGAATCGACCTGGCTAAACTTCGTTTTGTTTTTAATTGAACTTTTTGTAACTTTTTTAATTAAATAAAATTTGAAAGTCACCGTATGAATCTTAATAACTTATTGATAATTTTTTTTCTTCCTTACTATTAAATTTTCATGTGACAATCGTCATCAAATTCCGTCCATTTTTTCTGCTTTTATTACCAAGGGTCAAAAGCTTCCATTTTATATTCTTTTTATTTCATAAAATTTTGGTCATGATTCTTTTTATTTTGTGGTCATAGTCTCACAGTTGGTACAGTAACAGTAAACATTACATGAAAATAAAGTGAGAAGAAATATATTAATCAGATTAAAAAAGGTAAGTTGAAACTTTTGATATTAGACTTTCATTTTTTTCCTTTTATCATTATAAAAGAAAAAACTACCTAATTAATATGTTAACAAAATTTAGAATGTAAGAACTGCCTAAGTCTATAATTAAGATAATGATAATATTTAAGATCTTTTTGAATAATATAAATTTAAATTCCAAATCTGAAATATCTTTAGAATTCTAAATTTTGACTAATGGCAATAGTGTCTTTTTAAAGTAAATTTGAAAAGTTAATTACATTATTATCCTTCATTAATTAAGATAAATGACAAAATTAACCCTGTCTATCCTATAAATTCTATCCATTTAGTAAGTTACTTCCACTAATTAGTTTGCTCCCATAATGGATCACTGGATATGGAAATACTTGACCTTTTTTGCAACTTTCCATTAACGGCAACATGATAACATCACATCAACGACAAGGGCGAGGTTTTTTACACTCCATTAATTGATTTTCACACTCCATCTTGACTTTCTTTCAAATGTAAATGATTTTAATATCCGTTATTCATAATTTTTTAGTATTCTATAATTTTATATTTTAATTTCTATATTTATTAAATACTTTAAAATATTTTTTTAGTCTTTAAAAAAGATCAAGAATTCAAAATTAATGATTTTAAATAAGAAATAACTTTTTTATATCGTGTAAATATTACCATTCATTCTTTTTTTTTCCTCATTTAGTTGTAATTTTTAAATATTGTTTAAGACGTGAATATTATTTAGTCCATATATTTATATAAAAATTAAATCAAACTATAGTAGTAACACTAATGGCAATAATATATTTATTGTGGTGATGTCTAAAATAAGTATAGCAAACGTAAAATATTAAATTTATTACATTAGATAGATATTCTTGAATATTTTTAACTTCTCTATTTTTATTTTAAGCTTCTATATTTGTTAAATATTAAAACCATGAAAAATATATACAGTTCTAAAAATGGTACATAATTATTTGTGGCAAACAATAAATTTGAAAATAATGTAAAAATATAAAATCATATAAAACATAAATTAATGTTGACTAATATTTCATATAAAATGATAAATTGGTCTACAATACCTTATAGAAAGTATAATTAATTTAACTATAAAATTTTACAATTTTTTTTTAAACTGGGAAAAATTTTACAATCTTTAAATATTATTAAATTATTTGGGAAAGAAAAGTAATTTGTAGTAAAATAGATTAATTATGTTAATTAATTCATTTCAAATAGAAGACAATAATGTCAAGATGGAGTGTGAAAATCAATTGGTGGAGTGTAAAAATCCCCACCCCTATTTTTTTGCACCTCCAAAGAAATATCCTCTTAGCTATTAGGAAGCCAAACTTAAGCAGGATCGAATCCCCTTACCAAATTAAAAAAAAAAAAGTGAAATATTTTTTTTAAATTATTTCTAAAAATATATCCTCATGGTGATTTTTATTAGGCTACGAAAGAGGCTTAGTTCCCTTGAGTCCTTGACCTTTAGCCCAATAAACCAATCTGGTCCACATAAGAGGCTAATTCATTCTAAGCCCAAAAACAAGGAGGAAAACTTCTATGCGTCGTCGTTTTGCTATTTTCACAGTAGTTAGCTTGATTGTGCTCTCTTTCCTGAAGGTGAAAGCCAGAAATAGAAGAAGAAAATGGAGGAAACAGAGAAAGAGGCAATAAGAGAAGCATCAAAAGAAGTATCCCAACAATTCAAAACCCTAATCAATCATCAAGATTTGGACTCTCTCAAGCAATTGCAGCAGCTCATGTAGTACTTTCAACTCACATCTCTCTGTTTTTTCATTTTTCCTCTATGTTAATCAGATGCTGTTTCTGTTAATTTCTTGATCTTATGATTACATATTCAATGTAATTTGAAGAAATTATGATGTGAGTATTGCTTAATTTCCTTGAAAATATACAGACTTGGAAGGTTACAAGATAGCAATGCAGTATTGAGCCATTTTAATGAGTCCTCAGAGCACTGTTATAGTGAGGTTGCTAATGACTTTTCAAGAAATACTCGTTTCCTCAAGTCTATAAAGTCTGATCTTGATTATATTTTTCTCAAGCTTAGGTACCAAATCTCTATTCTTTTCAATCCATTCATTTCTTCTCTTTATTGATGCTTAATTATTGTTACTGGCGTTTGTATTTTTTTTTATTTTATTTCCAAAGATTCCTGCTTTGCTTGTCTATTATCAGTATATAGTTACAAGAAATTTGGCAAGCTTTTGTCTTTGTTAGTACAAGTCCTATCCTAGGAGACCCTGAATCTGTCCTATTAAGCTGTCCTAGCTTGTCGATTTGAAATCACTATCAGTTTATTAGGGAAAAGATTTAATGTAAAGACGATTCAGAATTTCTCTTTGGTTGCTCCATCTTTTCTTGTTAATAATTTGAAGTCTAATGAAACAATCAAGTATTGTGACTCCATAAATAATATGATTTGGATTTTGATTTCGCTTTCAAGTAGTTGAAGATGTCTGGTCTGTTAAGTTAATCCGAGCCTATTGAGTATAGAGATCCTGTAGAATCTCAGAGTTCGGGGAGGATAATTAGGGGAAGTATTGAGCGAAGGCTAGTCTCTCCGCTGTAGATTCGGTGCCTTTGCTTCTATGATCAATATGCTTTTTTATTACATTTGTTGATTTTGTATTTACTTGTAATCTATTCAGCTTTCTCCTTTAAGTCTACACTTCTTGTCATCTGGAGAATGATCCTCGTTTTTGTTTTCCCTATTTCTTTTAGGAGCATGAAGGCTAAAATATTGGCTGCATATCCTGATGCATTTCCAGATGAATCCACACAAGAAGTACTTGACAGAAGACCTGACCTTGAACTTGAAATGCCTAAATAACATTCACTGCTTTCAGATGTATTTATTCATTGAGGCAAGAGTTTGATTGGAGAAAAACACTCTTGAGTGGAAAGTTTATTCATTTATCATTTCTAACAATAGCTTGGAATGTATATGCTTGTTGCTTTTGGAGAGCTAGAAACCTAAATATACATCAATGTTAGAATTATGAGGTTGATTCTAGTGGTAGGAAGAGTTCAAAATGTTGCTAAAATGCCTTGATGGCTTTTTTTGTAGAAATGAAAAGTATTTGCACATGTGATTTGCATTTGATTGATTGGTTTATTGCGAAATCACATTATGAGGAGATAGCAGGTTCAAAACTTAAAGTTGCTGCTTTCTAAATGCCAAGCAAATAAATGAGCAGCCATTTTGAAGTGTACACTGTGTACACTGTACAGTACAGGAGGAGATCAAATGTGATTCTTAGAGATGCAATGCAAGTGGTTGCTCAATTAGCTTTAAATGCGCGTGGTTCAAAGCCCTGCAAAACTCTACACAGGTGTAGTGTAAGGGCATCTCCTGCAATCTCCAGTTCAGCACTATAATGAGGACAGAATAGGCTTTTTTTTTTTTTTTTGCACTTTGCACTTTGCACTAGTCAAAATGAGGAGATTCTTTCTTGTAACTCAATGTGGCAGTTTCTTTTAAGGGTGGCTTGTGCTGTTATCTGTCTTAATCAAGAAGCTGGACCTTGTGATTAAATGCTTAATGTAATATCACTTCCTCACATTATTGTGAAGAAGGTTATGGTGGAATGGTCTATTGGAGAAACACTCACAAATCAATATGTTAAATCACTTAGTGCAAAAATGAAAAGTTTTTTTAAATGAAAGGTTCAATTTACAGTTTTGGAATCTGATAATCTGAATAAACTTGAACTTACAGTCTGGCGGTCTGAATAAACTTAAACTATAAATAAATTTTAAATGAATAATTCAATTTCTAGTTTTTGAATATGACAATCTGAATAAACTTAAACTTTCAGTTTTCGGATTTGAGAATCTGAATAAACTTGAACTATAGCCCACGTTATTTCCTTTTACTGAGTGAAGGAGAGAACGAGAATCTCTTGCCCTTTCAGAAACATTGTTTGGCCCGAGAAGTCCCACTACCATTGACTAACTTTCCACTGGATTGGAGATTTTTTACTCAATGTATGGAGCTCATTTCTTTAATATGTTATCTAGTGGATCAACTTTATTACTTTAAAAAATGAAAAACAAATGGAGCAAATTTAGCCAAGCCATCCCATTCTCCACTCTCTTTGGAGGGTAACAGGACTATTTGATTTAGGTTCAAGTATCTCTCCAGCAGTAAAGCCCTAATCCATGCATGTTTTGTTAAGTTTATATATTAGGTACATTTCCAATAAAAAGTAAGCAATGAAGGTTGCTTGCTTGCAGTGCATGTGTCCTCAACGATTTACTCGTAGATCATACACTGTTGCAAAAGTAACATTTTTTTTTAAATCCCAGATGTAATTACCTTGAAGTCATTAACCTAAAAACTATTATATTTTAGTCCTTATTATACGAATGGCGAGAGTTATAGTGGGATAGTCCATTGATAGACCACTCACAATTTCTTATATTCCACCTAATGAAAAGTGAAAAATAACTTTAGATAAATGATTCAAATTTACAATTTTTAAATTTAACGTTATGTTAAATCTAGACCATAAATAGGTCAGACCATTATAGAGTAACCTTTATTTGACCTTATACCTGATATAAACGAACGGTAACATATTAATTATTCGAGCACTTGAAGACCACATACAAAATGCATTAGACAAGTTTGTGTATTTCCTTCCCTCTAGCGGGCATTAGACTAGTATTATTGAAGCTAAAATTGGCATATTTTCTTTTAAAAAGGGAAGAAATTGCAAGTCTGAAACTAGGGTACAATACAATGATAAAATCTGGCATGAGGTAAATGAGCTTAGGCTAAGTATTGCCTAGAAAACAAAACAACTGAGAGGATACTTTTCCTCTTGCACAAACATAAAAGATAGAAAATAGAAATAAAATCCTCTAGTCTCCCTTTAAGGAAAGTCGATTTCTCAAGGCCTTAATAACGTACAGAAAAAAGTATGTTATTTTATCAGCCGCCAGCTAAACAATATGTATATCATTGCATCTCATCACACTTAACAACTACTGCAATTCTTCTTTGCTTGGCTCTCAGTATACTGGTGTCCTTAGTTATTGACTATCCAAGCACGTGACTCTCTCTCTCTCTCATGCAAAATCGGTCCTTTCTTCTAATCATGCAAAAAGCATACATAAACAAACCTCTATGTACTCTCTCTGCTTCTCAAATAGTTTACAAAAAGGAAGGGGAAAGAGAGAGAGAAAGAGAGAGAGAAATAGCAAGAAAGAAATTATGGTGGGAAGTTCATCAACAAGAAGTGAGAGTGAGAAGGAAAAAACAAAGCTTAGAGAAAGGCAGAGAAGAGCAATTACCACAAAGATCTTCCATGGTCTCAGGAGACATGGTGGCTACCATCTTTCTCCTCGGGCTGATATCAATGAAGTCCTCCGTGAGCTCGCCAAGGAGGCTGGCTGGCTCATCGACCCTGATGGCACCACCTACCGCTACAAGGTTGTTCTTCATCATTTAAACTCTTTAAGTTTTCAGTTTTATGCTTAATTCACTTTGTTTCTTTGTGTGTGTGTGTGTTTTTTTTCCCTTCTTATTTGTTCTGTTTCTGAAGCTGATGAATCGCTGCCCAACTTGTGGGGCAATGCCAAATAATACAAGCACCACCGCGACACCTACCACTAGCAGCACTGTCATTGCTGCCGCCGGAGCTGGAGCAGGATTGGGAGCTAGTGGAGAATGTTCAGCTACTACATCTCCTTGCTGCATTGATCCCACCACCATGATGATGGTGGTTAATACCAATGGCAACGGTGATCCTACCACCACAGCCACTTCATCCACTTACATATGCAGTGACGGTTCCGGCAGCGGAGATAGTGACATCCCTCTTGCATTCTGCACTTACAGAGGACTTGCAGGTGGGATCACCTATGTCCCCAACACCACAGCCAGAACAGTAGGAGATGAAATGAAAGTGGCTACATACTTGCAAGAGGCAAGAGCATCTAACCAGAGTACACCTGCAGGGTCACCTCTGCATCTTGCTAACTAAAAGTTCGAAAGAGTTTCAGATTCAGAATGTGATCTCAATTGCATCCTTCAGCTCCTAGTTCAGCTTCTTAATTAGATAGTTATATTTATATATAGTAATAGTAGTATTTGAAAAAATGGCAAAATTATATTGAATGAAATCATATCAACTTTTAGATACTTTGATTGTCTGTTCAATCAAGTTTAACACAAAAAAAGGGAAAAAAAAAAAAAGTAACAGTATTTTATCTAAACAAGTACACTTCTAGAAATTTATGTGCTGCCTTGGATGATTAGGATTCCGATGATTCAATATCCCACTCAATTTTTTCTTTTTTAAAGTACACCAAACAGCTGCAATTGATAAAGAGTACCGATAAGAGAATGCTTTATTCTTTTCTTGTATTAATCACAATTCCTAGCATTCATAGCTTCATAGTGAACCATTTCAGAGGAAAAACTAAACACAGAACTTGTGCCTTCACTCTTTCATCAACTAGCTAGCCTCACTGAAAAAGATATCAGAATTTACGAGCAGAAAGTAGGAAAAAAAATGTCCATTGTTCATATCGTATATGCAACAATTCACTCGTTGTTAACAGTGTTTGAACTTAGACGCACAGTTCTAACTCCACCTGACTTGAATCTAGTTACAACAGCTTAATTCTCCTCATTTATCAACCCAAGCAGTACACCACAATATTCTAAAAGATCAATTAGTGAAGGGAACTTAGACAGCTATTAGTACATCTAAAAAAAACCGGGGATTTCACCCGGCATAGGAGCTAGTTCATTCTTATTGAACTTATCTTCATCGTAGAATGTTGCTCGAACCACATTACCTCCAAAGAATCGACCATCAAGATCAATCAGTGCTTTTGTTGTTTCTTCTGACCTCTCAAACTGTACAAAAATTCTGACAGCCTCATCACGGGGGAAGTTTGGTTCAGTTATCTCAAATATGAGAACCCGAGTAACGGTTCCATATTTGGCGCATTCAGATCCGACCTCATCTTCTAGCTCATCATCTACCTCACCAGGACCCACCTGCCACAGAGCAAAAATGTCAAAATACTCAAACCCCACATCACAATCAAACACCAGATGGACCCAATAACAACATTAAGTTTTCAGACAATAAACTTGAAGAATAAGTGTAAGAAGCTCATTTTCCCTGTGGCAATTACATGAAAAGACATCTTCTTAATTGTTGAAAAAACATATCCACATGTAGGAGGCAAACACAGGTAATGGTACAAACCACTGCCCTTCCACAATATGGTTCTCACTGCTTAATCTATCAAATCACCAAAAGAGACTAACCAACTACTCATGCAACAAACTTTTATCATTGAATCTCCACTTAACATGGGAGAAGGGGAAAACTGTCCTTATTCAGAATGAAGAAGGGGTCAAAAGATTCAAAACAAAAAATAGGTATCAATGACCTCTAGTAAGAACTCTACTGCTGCCTACAAATGGCAGGTGGCAAATCCAGATTGAAAGAAACAATATGAGTGAGAAAGTAATCAAGGTTGAAAAATCACAAAATCAAACAGAGTTCAGCCCGATCTTTATTTGCATCCTCTCTAACACTGATATCTCCTTGACTTGTGAATATGAGCTCATTGATTTCAAGAAATGCTCTATGAAACCTTATACAACAAAGCATAGCATTACACTTAAAGCAAACATATCGGGTTGCAGTTCAAATTTCAAAAGGCCACCATGAAACAGAATTTCAGTTGCAATTTTCCACAAAATACTACCTTACATTGTAAAATTGTAAGTGGTACACTTGCCTCAATGACATACTCAGATAACAATATAACCCATATATCATGAAGGACCTTTTCACTTTGTTCCAACTGGTAAATAGTGACACCCTCTTAAGCCCTTCTTACTATTGTCTTTTTTGTTTTTCAATAAGCAATGGCAATTTAGCATTCCCAAGAACACTTATGAAAAGCAACTAACATTTCAAAACAAAACTGGCCATTCATTTGATCTTTTGTCGTATCTTGTATTTCCAAAGGATTCCACATTCATCTGAATTTCTAAAGATCATTGAGTTTATAAATTTAAATATCTCCCATCAATTTCTTTTTTTTTATTCTGATAACCTTCAAGACAAAGGCGAAGCTTATTGCAAAAGATTCTGTTAGAAATTTGAATATAACCAGAGTAAAAAATATTGACTCTAAAAAAGTAAAATAATAAGTAGAGGAAGCGTAACAATATTCTATGGCCTAAAATTGTGCAACCATTAAGAAAGTGTGTGCTGGATGAAAAGCGTCTAAAAAAAGTTTATTTTGAGGTGAATGTTTTTACCAAGTTTGGGCCGCAGAAAAATTGTTGGATCCTAGAACCTGAGAACTAACCTGGAAATGTTATCTAACATTTTACATCTCTACGAGAGACGGAATTTCAACCACTACAATCAGTAAATATCAGGTGCTTTCTCTCAATTACTCACTTGATTTGCGTTGCAAGCCCCAGGGCATGTAAACTCAAAGAATAATGTTCCAAGATAGAAAGCAAAAACACTTCTTACTTGATGTTCTCATTATTGTTTGACTAATTGGTTGTTGAGGTGGAGAGAAAAAGAAGCACTATTGGCTATTGCTATTGAGGTTGAAAGAAAAATCTGTTTTTGTCCTTGCAGATAGCTAGATAGGGTTTTTTTTTTTATTTAATATAGGTGCAGTTTAAATTGTTAAGCATACAAGTTGCATAGGATTGTTTATGCATTTATTTGTTTCGCTTGAATTGTCCCCAGCACAACTGGATAAAACTCTTTATACATTTTGGGGGGGAAAAGACACATAAAAGGTTCAGAATCTAAAAACAAATCAAGTGCAGAAACCTCTCCCTATCAAAGATTCCCATTTAGAAAAAAGCTCATGGTGAGGATCATATTTCTATTTATAACTACTCAACATTAGAAGTGCAAAAGTAATGCATAATCACCACCCACACCTTGTACACTTGTATGCTAGAGTTTTTCTTATCTTTTTTAATAGCCAAAAGCCTAAACAGCTACAATAACAAAATCTCAAAATCGGTCCAAAACTCCCAATTTATCAAAATGATCTTCAACCTAAAGTGTCAAACTTGAATGACACTTATTTTGCAATCATCACCCCTTTCATAATTCCTTTTTCTTCACCTCACCATCACACGCTGTACAGCTCCTTTTTTTAGCTGACATAAAATCCCTTTAAATAAACAAATTTCTACATACTCCAACTGCACCAAGTTCCCCTTGACCTTAGATGTAATATATTATACACATTCCTATGTCTATGCACAAAGATCACATGACTATATTACACAAATAGAATAGTGAATCCAACTATCTAACTGTTATAGACAAGCAAGCAATCTTCAAAATCAAGTTCTAGATGTGCTACTTCCCCCAAATGATCACATCAAATCATGCTAAGCCTAAGCTCCCAAGAAAATGAGATAAATACAAAGTCACCAGTTTACTCTAGAGGATCTAGAAATCTGAACAAGTGAAAACATCCATCTCCAAATCAATTTATTTTATACGCTGATCTAACCCTCTTTTACCTGTTATATATCAGCATTCATGTTCCCATAGATAGTCATAAATAAACTCATAAATTTGAGGTGAATAAAATTGTGATTTGAAAACCAAACTTTAGTAACCTCAGAAATATAACAGCTGAAGATCCAACTACTTATGACTTGACAAAGAAAATAATAAAGAGCCTGCCTCCAGCAGAGCATCTGCTACATTCAAAACACAACTGCTTGATTTTAAAATTACAAAAGGCATGATCTATTGAATTAGCAATTCATGTAACATCATTGCAGTCTCCAACTTTAAAAGAACAAGTGACAATAACCTTCTTGAACCTTTATTAAGGAATCAGCTACCAAATTAGGCCTCGACAAAAACACAATAAAAGAAACTGGGCAGGATCCTTGACATAAAGTTTACTTCACCACACCAGATAAACACTATGCCCAATCTCAATAAACTTCCTAATGCAGCAAAATTAAAAAATGATAATTCAACACCATTTGATGCTCACTAGAGAGGACAATAAATTCAAGTGGGGTTAAGAACTATCAAAATTTTGTTCTTTCCATCCTTAATTGTCTCAAGGCATGCAAATTACTTCACTCATATTATATATGAAAAAAAAGATTAATAATCCTAACTGCCATAGAATTTGAAAAACAACACTAAATCAGAATGCATATAGAGCAAAAACATACCATATTCCTCAGCAACAAAACCCTGGTAGGTGTTCCATTAAAATTAACACTCTTAACCTTTTTCTCCGCCTTATTACTACTCTCACTAGCATTAACAATAACACCAGCTCTCCTATCAGTTTTCTTGGCCATCAAAGGAGTAGTAATCCCTTGTTCTTGTCTCCCAAGCCCTTGTCCTTCCTTCCACCCCATTTTCGCCATCATCCTTTGGGCAGCTGTCATTTGTCCACCAGCACCAACACCTAATCCAACAGTCTCCGACTTCCCAATACTAAAACCATCACCACCACCATTGCCATTTCTTGGTGGAGATGGTGATCTCTGACCACCGCCACCACCACCACTCATGGCAGCACGACGTCTCCAAGCTTCCTCACCAGAAATATTCCTATCTCTCTCTCTCAACTCTCTTTCCCTCTCATCTCTCTCTCTCAACTGTCTCTCTTCCTCTTCAAGTCTCCGTCTTTCTAACTCTCTAAGCCTCTCAGCTTCCAAAGCTTTCCTCTTTTTCTCTCTTTTATAATCCTCATAGTCATTAGGTCTTGATGGCTCATACTCGTCTGTCACTTGCGAATCCACTCCTACAAGTGCTGGCTGTGTCTGTATTTGTGGTTCAAATGGTTGCTCATCTTGTAATTGTGAAATTAGGGCTTTTTTGGGTGCAATTAGGCTATGTTGCTGTGAAGATGGTTTTGGTTTGTTTGGTGGTTTAAAAATTGTCTGTGGTGCTGTTGATGTCGTTGGTTTTCGGAGTGTCGGTGGTGCCATTAATGTGCTTGTGGACCATACGGTGGTGGCCGTGGTGGAGGTGTTTCCGGCGGATTTATCGTCCTCCGTCGTCGATGACGGCGGTGGAAGGTCTCCATATAATCCGCCTAACATTTCTCCACGAGGCAATTTTAATTAGAAAAGGATAATTTTGATGTAAATTAGATTGAAGATTGAGATTGAAAATTTTATGAACAGAGAAAGATTTGGGAAATTGGAAATAAGGAAAAAATATAAAAGAAAATTAGGGTTTAGCTGTGGTGGTGAAACTCAGTCGATGACAGGCAGAAGAACTGCTGCAATTCTCTACACTGATCGCGCCGGTCCAGTTCTGTTATTTTTACCCAAAAGCGAAAGCTCTACTATGAACCGGACCGGCCTGAATTTTTTATCTATAACATATAAAAAAGTGGGAAGGGGTGGAAACAAGTAAATTGATCCATTTATCCTTCCCTAATTAGATTGTTGAAAGATTTTAATGAAGGTTAAAATAGTTATTTATTAATTATTTTAATTAATTAATGACAAATGTGGAATTCCTTAATCAATTAGAATTAGGATACATTATTAATAAAAAAATAAAATCCTTAGTCAATTATTAGGATTTAAAATATTCATTAATTATAAATTATATATTAATATAATTAAAATTTCAACCATACATTAAAACATAATAATTGAAAAATATAAATAAATCCATATAATA
>CANYLF011440650.1:0-13648 GCA_948193215.1 Bocquillonia castaneifolia | reverse complement strand
AAATGATCGGACGGGACAAGTGTCCCGGGTCTCACTCCGACGCTCAAGTCAGTTAAAGGTAGTTAATGTAGTAATTAATGAGCTGGAAGTTGGAATCCTTTACCTGTAGAATCTTTGGGTATTTATAGTGTTCTTGTGTATGACGTGTCACCTTGGGGACTTGCCAGGTGTCTTAGCAAAGCTGTGGGAGTATTTAGTGTGCTTTGCTTTTAGGCTTTTATTGGGCTCTTGGGCCTACTCTATCAATTTTGAAAACTTAATTAACAAGAAAATAAATGCAAATAAATAAATTAGTAATAAAAATGGAATTTAAATCAACTAACAAACACAATAAAACAAACACTAGAGTTCGGGATTTCATCTAGAGGGGTAACTCAATTATCAATCAAATTCATTTAAGCAAGACTTTAAGAAAATATTTTAATCCTTTCCCAAGGTAGAAAAATGTATTCAATTGAACTAGTTATGCTGCTCTTTCAATGCACACTGATTAAAAACAATCAAACCCATTAAGCAAAATCTTTAAATCAAGTTTAGGTTAATTACCGTTTCCGTGTTATCGTCTAAACAAGTTTAATTTCTAAATTCGGTTTATTTCAACCCATCCATTGAACGATAAACCTAACAAACATACATCTAGGTGATCAGTCAAGAAATATGTGCCTTAAGCTCTTGGAAATCAATTTAAATGAAGAAAACAATAAACACTATTATTAAAATAGTAAATCAATTGTTGATAATCAATCTACCCCCTACTAGATTACATCCATCCCTCTAGTAGGAGAATTAGTTCCAAAACATAATAAAAACAAACACACAAACAATAAAAATAAACATAAGCATAAACATAATTAAAAGATAAGTAGAATCAAGGAAAGGAAAACTTAGTCTTGAAAAGATTAAATCAACTCGAATCCTCCCACTCCTAGTAAACCAAGCCTTGAATCATTGAAAAATGGTGTTTCTAAGTGTTTTTAATATTTTATAAACAAGCCAAAGTTGTAGCTAATGATAAAATAAGTTCTATTTATAATCCTAACTCAAAAAAACCCTAAAAATAACCTAAAACCCTCTAAAAATTAGACTAAATTGACCAAAATTACCCCTGAATAGAACCAAAAGTAGTCTGAAGCACACATAATTGATGCCCAGCTAGACCTAGCAGGTCCGGCCAGAGGTCCATCCAAATCAGAAGTTGCTGCCCATTTCCTTTACCAAACACGATCTAGTAGATGACCTAACTTGCAAGGGCAATATCTTGGTCGTCCGAACTCCAAATTGAAAAATTCTTGAGCCTAAAATGAATTTCAGGATGTCTAATTTAATTTCTATGTCTTGACCTTTTTCTCATTCCATTGTTTTCATGACAAAAATACCCCTACCATTTTAGTGCTTCATCTAAGACAGCTTTCGGAGTACTTCCCGGAGTTTAGCTTGCATCTCCTTCGTTCTAGCACTAATTGAGCTGATTATTTTTGCAAATGAAAGTAAATTCAATACACTTATGATCTGGAGATTCACAAATGAAAGTGGCCGATTTGCAAAACCGCAAACTAGCTCGTTTAAGCTTTAAACCTCAAGTGTTGCCTTCAGCTTCTAAAACATTAAACCATAATGCCTACAATAATTTCACACCAAAACAAGTATAAATCACCTTTGAAAACATAATAACCATGAAGAAATTAGATTGACACTTGCATGATGCAAAGATAAAGGAATTACATGATTTATGCTCTAAATGAACTCAAATTCCCCTAATATTGTAAGTTAACAATAAATAACAAATGTAGATGCTAAAACCACTCAAATATGTAAGGAATTGAATTAAAAAATACTAAATCATATAGAATAAAACATGATTATCACCTATGTTATGTTAAAAAAATTATCAACTACCTAAGGTCAATATTTCCATTGTTTGGATTCATTAATTAATGTCATACCAACAATAATCCTGATCATTAACCATATAGCAAAAATTATGATATCTACTGCTCCATTTTGTAAAATTGTACCATGAATTTAGCAATACGTGTCAATCAAGCATACAATTGAGTACACGTACAAATACTTCTTGAAAAAACATTGAATCCAAAAGGTGTACTAATAATTAAATGGAAAATGATTAACGTCTCAATTTGGCACATTCCAACAGGGGTATTTTGTCTTCAATATAAAATTATTGAGTTTTTCAATACATATTAATGGATTATCATTTTAGGATATACAAATATTTTAATCTGTAAATTACACAGATACTCTCATTGGGATGTACCAATTTGGGACATTAACATTTATTGTAATTAAATACTTAATTAAGTGTGCATGAATGGTGTACTTTGGTAGTCTGGTTGAATTGAATATACAAGCCGCTATTGGTATTACTATATTCAGAGGAAATGCTTTTGTCTTTCTTCTTCTTATCTATGTTGCATTTACTCCTCTCTCCCTCCATAAATGCTATTGCAACCTCTCAATACTCTCTGCAATAACTACTTTGCTTACCACATCTTCTCCACCACCTATTCTTCTTCTTCTTCCTCTTCTTCTCTGCCTTTTCTCACCCCCTAATAAGCTCTCTCTTTATTTTTTCCTCCTCCTTTTCCATGTACCTTCATATATGTGTCTGTCTCTCTCATCTTCATTGCTGTTGCTGTAGTATTTCACGTAAACGCATTTATTAAGTACCCATCACCCAAAAAAGCCCCAAAACCCCACCTTCTTCATAGTCCAAGGCTTAAATTAACCCTTACAGTTGTATCAAGAACCTTAAAAGGGTTTAGACTCTCCAAGCTTTCTATATATGCAGGTAAGTTATCTTACACTACAAAAACCCTTCTTCTCCATTGTCTTTTTCCGTTCAGTGTTGATGTCTAGATGTCATATATGTTATATGTTTGATATATAATATATATTTGTAAATGATATGATGTATTTTTCGGTTAGAATATCCTTAAGTAGCTGAAATGAAATTGGGGAGATCTTTGTAAGTATAATAAGAGTTATATAATCTTACATTACAGTAGTGAGGTTTCAAATTGGTTTGTCAAAGGGTCGTTGAGTCATTGTCAACCCTTTTAAGTTATATTTTTTTTCCAATTTTAGTCTTTTTGCACGTCAGATTAAATAGTGTTTAAGACTTTTCTTGAGAGACCCAAAAAAAAAAACTTTTAGTCATTTCTGCTCTTTTGCTACTTGTTTTAGTCTTATTAGCTTTGCTCAGACTTCAGGAATCTATTTAAAACCTAACAACCAACCCCACAACAGTTTACCCTACAATACACCAAAAATTAACTCTCCTTTCAAGATATAGAGAGAGATATGTAGATGTAGTTGCTTAGGGTTTGTGAGATGTATATGGTTTCAAGAATGAAAGTTGAAGGGTACTAAAAAGAGGTGATCAATGGAATACAACAGCTAGCTAGCACTCATCTTCATTCTTCAGCTCTAAGTAATCAGGTTCAGCTTACCCTTTCTCTTATACATGTTCATATTCTAGATTTTTTAGTATTTTTGTGAGCGAGTCATATTTATTTAAACGTACCGAGAAAGCACCCTTCTTCTTGGTATGAAAGCAAAAGAGAGAGGAGGGTGGGGTTACTTGTGTTTATACATGAATTATTACAATGACAGTGAAATGCAGATCACTTGCCCTACAAAGCTCATCTAACATTTATTGTAAGGAGGTTGAGCTGAGCCTGATTTAATTGCCATACATCTTCTTTCTCTCCTCTTTCTATAGTCTATTTTCTTGTTTTTTTGTATAACAATGTGCTCTCCTTAACATCATTGCTCATTTTTGTTAACATTTTGACATTACATACACGGTGTCATCATTCTTTTAGCTAGTAATGATGTAACTTTTTTCGCTAATGTTTGCACAGATTGAACAAACACAAAACATCTGTAGAGTAGTAAACATTTTGATTGCCGGCAGATTGAGAAAATGTTTCAACCAAACATGTTTGAGAGTCACCATATGTTCGATATGACATCAAAAAGCCCTGAAAATGAAATGGAGAAGCTTAAAGATGATGATTATGATCTTGAAACCAAATCAGGCACTGAGACAACTGAAGTTCCTTCTGGAGATGATCAAGATCCTAATCAACGTCCAAAAAAGAAACGTTACCACCGTCACACCCAGCGCCAAATCCAGGAAATGGAATCGTAAGAATCAATTAATTTTCTTTACTCTTTATCTTATATATTAAAAGGAGACATAAAGATGGAAATCAACATCACTGCTTGATTTTTATTATTTTAGGTTCTTTAAGGAATGCCCACACCCTGATGACAAGCAAAGAAAGGAGCTAAGTCGTGAGTTAGGTTTAGAGCCTTTGCAAGTCAAATTTTGGTTCCAGAACAAGCGCACCCAAATGAAGGTAACGCTTCTGCTACATTTTGCCCCCACTTTTGTCCTTTTACTTTCACATTTGGCCTAATAGTCTTTTATGGTCTAAACTTTAGGCCATTTTTTAAATATAGCCCAAACTTCAAAAGGTTTCGGTTAGTATCTGGTACTTTTCGAATTGATTCAAATATAGCCAACTCGATTTTGGCGTGTGTTTTGACTGACGTGGCTTGCTGACGTAGCATGTGTGGCTGACGTGGCAAGTGTTTTGGCTGACGTGGCTCTCATTGCTGACGTGGCATGTGTTTTGACGCGACTGCCACGACAAGCAAAACACATACCACGTCAGTAATGAGAGCCTCGTCAGCAAGCCACTTCAGCCAAAACACACGCCAAAATCGAGTTGACTATATTTGAATCAATTCGAAAAGTAACAGGTACTAGTTGAAACTTTTTAAATTTGAAGCTATATTTAAAAAATGACTTAAAATTCAGGCCATAAAAAGGTATTTGGCCTTCACATTTCAACCTCTAAGGATTTTCTTTCCTTCTTCTTCTTTTTTTTTTTCCCTCTTAAAATGGCAAATACATTATTTGTTAATGACACATTCCTGCTTAAACATGGGCCTTTTTTCTTAGTAAGATACTTATTATAACCAACCCCCATATCCTGAATCAGTCTTTTCTTTTCCTTTTATTGCTCTTATTGATCATTAAGTAGATAGATGATAATTAACTCTGTATTTTTTTTATTAAATCTTTCTGTTGTAGGCTCAACATGAAAGACAAGAGAATTCTATTTTGAAGGCTGAAAATGAAAAACTTCGTGCAGAGAACAACAGGTACAAGGAGGCCATAAGTAATGCCTCGTGCCCTAACTGTGGTGGCCCAGCAGCTCTTGGTGAAATGTCCTTCGATGAGCAACAATTGAGGATTGAGAATTCTCGTTTAAGAGAAGAGGTGTATTATCAAGAAATAATCATGTGTCCATTAATTAATTCCTTCTTCTTTTCTCTTTCAAAACTAATATAATCAGTTATGATGTCTTTGATTGATAACAGATTGATAGGATTTCAGCAATTGCTGCTAAATATGTTGGCAAGCCATTATCTTCTTTGTCTCATCTGTCTTCTCATTTACCTTCACGATCTCTTGATCTTGGGGTCAGCAATTTTGGAGGGCAATCAGGATATGTAGGAGAAATGTATGGAGCTGCTGATCTTCTAAGATCAATCACTGGACCTACTGAGGCAGAGAAGCCAATGATAGTTGAACTTGCGGTTGCAGCAATGGAAGAACTAATGAGAATGGCTCAGGCTGGAGACCCCTTGTGGGTTACTGGAGACAACACTACTACTGAGGTGCTTAATGAGGAAGAATATTTGAGAGTTTTCCCTAGAGGAATTGGGCCAAGGCCATTGGGACTAAGATCAGAAGCTTCAAGAGAATCAACTGTTGTTATTATGAATCATGTTAATCTTGTTGAGATTCTAATGGATGTGGTGGGTTTTTGTCATTGATTATCGTTTATATATCAAACACCTTTTTCATTTTATGTATAATAAACCTTGCTATTACTTTTGGTTTCAGAATCAATGGTCTACTATCTTCTGTGGCATTGTATCAAGAGCAAATACTCTAGAAATCCTATCAACAGGAGTAGCTGGGAATTACAATGGAGCTTTACAAGTGGTATGTTAATCATTAATTAAGAACTATCCAATTCTTGTGATTAAAAAATTCAAAAAAAATTGTTTCAAATTTCTCATTTCTTGTATGATATAGATGACAGCAGAGTTCCAAGTCCCTTCACCGCTGGTTCCAACCCGAGAAAATTACTTTGTAAGGTACTGTAAGCAGCATGTGGATGGGACTTGGGCAGTTGTTGATGTTTCCTTGGACAACCTACGACCAAGTCCTATATCAAGGAGTAGGAGAAGGCCATCAGGATGTGTAATTCAAGAATTGCCAAATGGTTACTCGAAGGTTGGAATTAAATTAATTAATTAGTCCTCTAAATTTCCAGTGTCACTATATATATATATATATATATAATAGATTGCTTAATTAAGCTTGTAAAATAGGCAGATACTTAACTGTATATATGGTCTGATGATCAAATGACATCAAATATGCAGGTGATATGGGTGGAGCACATTGAAGTGGATGATAGGCTTGTCCACAATATATACAGGCCATTAGTTAATTCTGGTCTAGCTTTTGGGGCAAAACGCTGGGTTGCCATTTTAGATCGACAATGTGAACGTCTAGCAAGTTCAATGGCAATTAACATTCCAGCAGGAGATCTATGTGGTATTAATTAATTAATTAATTACTTTGGAATGAATCTAGTTATTAGTTTCCCTCTAGCACATATATATATATATATATAGAATAAAGGAAATTCTTGATTGGACAGTGATAACAAGCCCTGAAGGGAGGAAGAGTATGTTGAAGCTAGCTGAAAGAATGGTGATGAGCTTTTGCTCTGGTGTGGGCGCTTCTACTGCACACGCATGGGCAACGTTATCTGCAACTGGTTCTGATGATGTAAGGGTAATGACTCGAAAGAGCATGGATGATCCAGGCAGACCTCCTGGTATTGTGCTCAGTGCTGCTACTTCTTTCTGGCTTCCAGTTCCTCCCAAGAGAGTTTTTGAATTTCTAAGCGATGAGAATCATCGAAGTGAGGTACTGTATATATATATATAATTGAATATTTCCATTCTTGTCTTCCGGATTCTGAAAACTAAAAATTTGATTCTTATTCAGGAAATTAAACCTGACACTTATTCTTTCACTTTTACAGTGGGATATCCTTTCAAATGGTGGTCAAGTTCAAGAAATGGCTCACATTGCTAATGGACGCGATCCAGGAAATTTTGTTTCTTTACTCCGTGTCAATGTAAGTTGAAGAAGAAATTAATTATCACTTTATAATGTGCCTGCATCAATATATATATAATTGATTGTATGCATGAATTGCAGAGTGCAAATTCAAGTCAAAGCAACATGCTAATACTACAAGAGAGCTGCACAGACTCTACAGGATCATATGTTATCTATGCACCAGTAGACATTGCAGCGATGAATATAGTCCTAAGTGGTGGGGACCCGGATTACGTTGCTTTACTTCCATCAGGTTTCGCTATACTTCCAGATGGACCAGCTGGTGTTAATCATGGAGTAATTCTTGATGTTGGCTCTGGAGGTGCTCTACTCACCGTTGCGTTTCAGATCCTGGTTGACTCGGTTCCCACAGCAAAGCTTTCTCTCGGATCAGTTGCAACGGTGAACAATCTAATTAAGTGCACAGTTGAAAGGATCAAAGCTGCAGTTACATGCGATAATGCATAGCCGGCCCATGGGGTGAGTTGTGAATTTTTTAGTTAAAATTGAATTTGAGCATTAATTAAATACGAAAAAATGATGTGACCCCCGTCCACACGCATATACGAATTAGTGGTCCAACCTTCATCTGATTCTTGCAATTAATTATCACATTTATAGAACACTGACGAGAAGGGTCAATTCCCATTTAGTGAGATCTTCTTGAACTATCATTTTCCATAAAAAAAGGTGCATGGATTGGGGGGGTGGGAATTAATAAAAGAGCTTGAAGTTCATATCAATGCTTTGGTTTGTATTTGTACCGAATCTGTTGTTGTCATTAATATATTTATTTATTTTGAGGTTATATATTTATATTTAGTATGTTACAAGTAAATCGGAATTCAACATTACATGCATTTATTGATTATATATATATACTTAATTTGTTATTGCAGGGAGAGTATCAAGATGATGACAAGGGAAAATAAAAGCAAAAGGAATATGATGCTTGCTTCATGAAATTTATCAAAGAAATTAAGAAGTCAAGAACGCACCTTACATTATCCTTGCCTTGTGGTGTTTGTTAAAGGCATTTCACCACCTTGCAAGGGTTATAGGTTCGGGCATTGACTTTGGCTACTAAAGATCAATGAATGTGAGCTCGATCAGACCTTAATTAATTAATTAATCTACCTTCCCCTTTTCTAATTATCTTTTGTATTGTTTTAGGACTAGGGTTAGGATTACTTTTCTAGCTCTAGCTTAATTAGAAGAAGTTTAATTATTATCTAATTAATTTGTAGTCTGTCTAATACTCTAATATCTCTTTTGTAATTGTACTTTACAGGAAAGGAATTTTAGTTGAGTACTACTTAATTGGCTTACTAGCTACTTAAAAACATTGCTTTTCCTTCCCATTTTCTTTAATTAATTTAATTATTTGGTAATCTTTTACTAGTAAATTAATTTTTTTTTGAAATTTCAGTTTATTAATTTCATTTCTACGCACGTACTTCAACAGTTATTATTTGTTAAAGATGACATAAGTGTTGGGAAAAATAGCACAAGCTAATATTTCCCCTGTCGCAGCAGAAGGGCGGACTAATAGGACAGATGGATGCAAAATAAATTAAATACGAGCAAAACAAATAAAATAAATAATTTAAAATGACACCAGAAAATTTAACGTGGTTCACCCTTAATTTTGGGCTATATCCACGAATCAAACTCTGAAATTTCTTCCACTAATAAAATAATTAGTAGGCTTGCAAGAGGGACTTCTCGAGAAAAAATACTAGAGGCAAAACCCCGAGATTATCCCAAAATAATGACACCCAAGTGTTTCCCAAACACCCCAGTTATAACCTCACTATTTTATTACTCCCTAATTATTTTTCCCTCCCCGAAAAATCACCAAAGCGATTAATTTCTTTGGCTCACTACTACACACTACACTTAATACAAAGTGCTCTGTGTGTGTTAATTGTGTTGTGCCGATGCAAATGAGTTGCAAACCCTTTTATAAGCAAACAAATTTCCAAATTCTTATCAACAATTCGGTGCCACCGAAAAAATATTTTTTGACTTTTGAATTTTTTTTTTAAATGTGTGGGTCCCACCATTGAGAGGGACACCACAAGTTATCAATAATAAGTCCCTAGCTAGCAACAATCATTAAAAATTCAAGAGCAAATTAACTAGAAACAATATAACCTGTCTAGACTCTTCATTAACCAAACGCTGAATAGAATGTACCAAAATTTAGGGATTGAAAAACTTGGGAAAATTGAGATCCAACACAATACATTCTGCAAATTGGCTAAAAATATGATTGGATGGATGAAGTATATATAGATAGTAAATAGTAATGTTCTAAAATATAAAGAAAGAAACCTTAATGTATTTAATAAGTTGGAGGATTATTCAATAAGAGAGGAAAGCTTTTAAAATGGAGAAGAAAATAATAGCTATTTTCTTTTATGCTTTACATAGAAAAATAAATATATTTTTCATTTTAAGTCGCTCTGTCTATGTGTATATAGTCTAGCCGTCCAGATATGCTTTTTTTTTTTTGTCAAACCCATAAATATCTATCTCTTAATGATTTTAGATGCATTACGTTTTAACTTTAATATTGGTCTATTGACCATCTAAACTTAAATTATTTTATGACATTTAAATGGTTTTGCTTCAGGTGCAGGTAGTGGACATGATAAGTAGAATTTTACTTTTTGGAACGTTAATAGAAATGTATAATTCTTTAAATGTTATCAAAACACTTAAAGACTTGGTAATTCTTGTTAAAAAAAAATAGATACAACATCTCCAATCAAGCTACAAGAGACGGCATGCTAATTCTCATTCAAATGAAATTAATATTTATATTTAATTTCTCACTGCAACTATATATGTTATTCATTAAATTTTAAATCACTAGAAATAAAGAAGATTAGATGACGATGACAGTTGCTAACAATGCTAATGACAGCATTTGCAGCTGTCATTAAGAAAACCAGCAGCAGCAAAATCATGAAATTAAATCATCCAGTGACAGATCCAGAATTAACTGTTTTGATCAGTGCTTGCTTCACAAACAAAACTTCTTTGTGGGAACTCATAAAAATAAAATAGTTGGAGTTAGAAGTTCAACTCAATTAAGCTCGAACTTTTCACTAAGAGACATGAGCGTTCGAAACTTTCAATATTGTAGTAAAACGCGGTACATGATTAGCTAACCTCAAACTCTAATGCTAGCTGGTTCAGGCGTTTTCTCCTTATTTGGAGGGTTATGTCTTTTACTCATGTTACCTTTCTGCAGCATAGATCTAGTGAAAACTAGAAAGTAGAAAGTTAAAAAGGATCACCATTTCTGAATCATAAAAAAATAAAATGTTTTGAGAGAGATTCACTGATGAATCCAGTCGTCTAAGTAAAAAATTACTCTCTCCGTTCCAAAAAGATGGGTAGTTTTGGAGATTTATTTGTCCCAAATTATGAGCAGTAATTTAATGCTCTAAATGGTTAAATGTCAAGTGTAACCCTATTAATTATAGTGTTAAAGTAAATTTTAATGTTATTTCCAATGAATTAATTGTGACTTTTTTCCTATTGAATTAATGCATTCTACCTAATTTGAATAATTTTCTTAATATTTGTGTTGAAATAAAAATGTTCATCTTTTTGGGACAGATGGAGTATAAGAAAAACAAAATAACAGATGAAAAAATAATGCCACACGTGATAGAACATTGAGCCTTATTACAATTGTTGTTGGAAACAGATCGGGAATTTATTTCACCATTTGAAGTTCCCACCAGACAGAAATAATAGCCTCCAATAATTTATGAATTTCCTTTTTATGATTGCATTTGATGATGTTCGTACAAAATTTTCAGTGAATTCAAAAGCAAATGAGTTTGTAAACAATTTCCATATTTTCAGATATGGAGGACCAATGGACCATAGATAGATTGTGTCTGTTATATCGCAGCCCAAACACATATCGTTATTAATATGTAATAATGGCATAAGGTCTAATTTTCTGTATTTCTTGTTCATTGTAATAGCTATCATAAATTTAAAATAATCAAGAATTTATTTAAACAACTTTTGCTCATTATATATATATATAATAAAATTGTGCAACCACCCAAAGTTATAAAAAAAATGTATATATATGTCAAATTTTGCAAAATCAAGAGAACAGAACAACTAATTAATTAATTAAATGTTACCTTAATCAGAACAGCAATCCATACAGGAAAAAAATATTACAGAAAAAAAAAAACATAAATAAATCCTTAATTCAGAACCAACAAAAATGAAAATTAATTTAACCAAAAAGGAAAAGAAAGGCTTGCCTTATTAGCATGGATGATAGGAATTGACGTAAAATATTGTGGACGAAAAGATCTTTAATATAACGGTACGTACAATTTTAAAGGAACGCTTGTGATAACGTCATAGGATACCAGATTGAAGACATAGTTGTCGCTGGGGGGAAAACAAAAACACAGAATAATACTTAATGAACGAGTGGCACAGCCCAGTAACAATAAAAATAAATAAATTTTGAATGGTATTGCATTGCTACGTACCATTAAAATTGGCTGGTGTGAATTTCAGAATCGATTTAATTTTTGTGGGAGCACCCATTTGTTGATAGTTCAGTGATCACTTTAAGAAAACTGTATGTTTTTAAAACATTAGACTGTGAATTAATACTATGTGTTTCCTTTAATATAAACACAGATATCCTTCACCATTCAAGTTGACAATGAGAGTTGAGGGTACCAGTATTGCTGGAATGAAAAAGAGAAACTTGGATAGTGGTTGGCTTTACGGTTGACATTTTCAGTGGATTCATGTGAGATATAACGATTGTTAGGTTAAGAATTCGGATTGAGTAGTTATGAGTTATTTAATGTTTTCCAAACATCGTATCTTAAAATGACTTTTTTTTCTTCGAATTGTTGGAGTAGTTTTAATTTGAGGTTACAAATTAATGTCTCTACCATCCGACGATGTATCTGTGAGGATAGTACTATAAATGACCCTTGAAAAAATAAAATTAAAGTCTTATACTAATACTATAATTATAATAGGTTATGCCACTAAAAAATACAACCATACATTTCGAGGAAGAATCAATAAAAAAGAATTCTATACACTTCTTGTTCGATGAGAGAAGTAATTACCTTGCACGAAGAAAATTGCGAAATAATCAAGCAAATTCCATGCGCAATCGTCATCTGAAATTATTATGCAGTTGTAGGTAGTGGCAACACCACTTACTTTATAATGTCACTCCACTTAAAATTAAATTTCTTTTATATTTATTACATACTCCCCCTGTTTCACAATATCTGTCGTTTTAGAGACTTTTTTTATCCCAAATTATCTGTCACTTACAAAACCCAATGAAGTATTAATGATAATTTTTCCAAGTTTACCCCTATAAATACTTTAAATTACAACTATTATAAGTAATTAATGAAGAGTGAGTAAAGGGTAATTTAGTGAATAGAGATCTATTTTTCCACAATCTAGATGACTTAATGACTATCCTTAATATGTGTGTATTAACCTTAAACGACAGATATTTTGGAACAGAGTAGCATATTTTAAATTAGTGACCTCATTAAAAAAAATTTAAAAGTGACTCCATTCATATATTCTTTTACTTAAAAAAATAATATATTAAAAAATTGAAACGTGGTACATTTAATTTATATATTTTTTATTTTAAAGGATCTCGTTTAAATATAAATAAACGTACAAAAAATTTAAACTTTACCAAAAAGGTTTTTAGTTCAATTAAAAAAGATACTTATTTTATAATTATTTGGTAGTCCTTTACATGCATGCTTTTTTTCTTTTCTTTTCTTTTTTTTTTGTTTTCACCTCTTTTATCTTTCATTTTTAAACACTATATTTTTAATTCTTTTGTAATTCTATAAAAATTCATTTATTCACTATTATATTTTTTTAGTCATTTTTTATATTTATTTTTAACACTATTATCTTGGTCTTTTCATTGTTCAATAAAAACTGTTTTAGATAAATACAAATTTTTTTAGTCTAAATATTTGATTTATTTACAATTTTTTTATTTTATGTACTAATTCTAATATAAAATATATATTTTATCATAGTGATAGAAAATTTTAATTAAAAAAATATTATGGGAGCAATTATGTAACAACCAAGAATCTAAAAACATAAATATACTAGTTCAAACAAAACTTTTGTTTGCTTTGATTTAAAAAATCTCATTTCATGAAATAAAAAAAAATCTGATCAGATTCTAAATAAAAAAAATTAAACCACCTAATTAAATATCATCCCACTATTTGCAAAAAGAATTATATATAGCAACCGCATAATTATAACTTTAAGCAATGAAAAGTTAAAAATAAAATGTATCTATTTACCAAAAAAATAAAATGTATCTTTTTATTT
>CANYLF011440601.1:0-15755 GCA_948193215.1 Bocquillonia castaneifolia | reverse complement strand
AGAAAGTAAATTGCACAAAGGTTTAGAAATTTTGGAAAAGTCTTTAATGAAGCATCTATAGAACCCGGCATGTCCCAAGAAACTTCGCACACCCCTCACATTGGTTGGTGGGGGCATGTGCTCTATGATTTCCACCTTTGCTTTGTCAACCTCAATCCCTCATTCCGAGATCAAATGCCCTAGCACAACTCCTTCTGCGATCATAAAATTGCATTCACAACTCCTTCCGCGATCATAAAATTGCATTTCTCCCAATTTATCACCAAGTTAGTTTCTTCACACCTTTTAAGAACCTTTACTAAATTGGACAAACATTCATCAAAAGTACAGCCATACACGGAAAAATCATCCATGAATACCTCAACACAATCATCAATATAATCACAAAAGATAGATTGCATGCATCTTTGAAATGTTACGGGTGCATTACACAACCCAAAAGGCATCCTCCTAAATGCAAATATGCCATATGGATAAGTGAAAATGGCCTTTTCTTAATCATCTAGGTGTATGTGGATTTGGTAGAAACCGGAATGACCATCAAGAGAACAAAAGTACTTATGCTTAGCTAGTCTCTCAAGAACTTGTTCAATGAAAGGTAATGGAAAATGGTCCTTTCTAGTGTTAGAATTCAACTTCCTATAATCAATGCACATTCTCCACCCCGTTACTAACCTAGTTGGCATGGTTTCACCTTTTTCATTCTCAACAACCGTTATCCCCCCTTTCTTGGGTACAACTTGTACCGGACTAAGCCACTTACTCTCAAAAATTGAATAGATAATTCACGCATCAAGAAGCATGATCACTTCTTTCCTAACCACCTCCCTCATGTTTGGGTTTAACCTCCTTTGAGGCTCAATTGATGGCTTAAAACCCTCTTCCATATGAATGCGATGCATGCACAATGAAGGATGAATGCCTCTTATGTCATCAATGCTATAGCCTAATGACTTCCTAAAGGGTGCAAGTGCATGTTTCAACAAATCCAATTCATCACAAAGCATATCATTGTTCACAATAATTGGAAATTGAGAGTTAGGGTCAAGAAATTCATACCTCAATTACTTAGGAAGTGGCTTTAGAGTTACCTTGGGAGCTTCATTGTTGGTCTTGTCCTTGAGGTCTTCATCTCTCCTTATTGGTTCAAAAGTAGGCATATACTTCTTTGGATAGGGTGGACTGGCTTCCATACTCCCTACAAAGTAAAGGGCCTCCTTTGATAGGTCTTCCTCCTTCAATTGCAAACATTCATCAAGTGGATCACCAGGAGTTCTCTTTCCCATAACCTCTTGCACCAATTCATCAATAATATCCACACTCATGCACCTTTCTATCTCATGAACCATAGGCTTTTTGTTAATTTCCTCCAAGGTGAACTCTACAATTTCATCCTCCACCTTAAATGTCAACCTCCCATTCTTTACATCAATGAGAGCACCGGCGGTAGCAAGAAAAGGTCTCCCAAGTATGATGGGGATATGCTTGTCTTCCTCCATGTCCAACACAACAAAATCAACCGGAACATAAAACTTTCCAACCTTGATATGTACATTCTCAAGGATCCCTAAGGGGTAGGTCACGGATCTATCTGCTAATTGTAATGAGATAGTTGTCGATTTCAAGTCACCTACATCTACCTTCTTACTAACCGATAATGGCATCAAGCTTACACTAGCCGCAAGGTCACATAAAGCTTTATCAAAAGTCATAGATCCTATAGAATAAGGGATAGAAAAGCTACGTGGATCCTTTAGCTTTGGTGGTAGCTTATTGAGGATAACCGCACTACTCTCCTCGGTCAATGCAACGGTTTCTACATCTTTCAATTCCCTCCGGTGGCTCATGATGTCTTTTAAAAATTTTGAGTAAACCGGCATTTGAGGTAGAGCTTCCAAGAGAGGGATGTTGATGTGAAGCTTCTTAAACACTTCAACAAAATTAGAAAATTATTGTTCAAGCTTTGGTTTTTCTTACTTCTTTGGAAATGGCAAGGGAGGCATAAAAACTTTAGAATCCTTCTTAGGCTTAGTTTCATCAACTTTTGGCCTTTTGTCCTTTGCATGTTGCTTCAACAAAGCATCATCCTTCTCCACAATCTCTTTTGTGTATTTCTCACTCACCACACGAGGTTCACACTCAATCTCCTCATCTACCTTTTCATCAATCTCCTCTTCATCCCCTAAGCTTGGATTTGATTTGGTGTCCTTACCAACTCCTTCTTTTACTTCCTTACCACTTCTCAAGAATATGGCATTAGCATGTCCTTTGGGGTTTTGTTGTGGTTGGCTAGGAATTGGTTGTTTAGAAGAGGAAGGTGCTTGGTTGGATATTTGGGTTTCTAGGATCTTGTTGTGAGTGGCTAATTGATCAACTTTTTGAGAAAGTTGCTCTATCATTTTTTGTTGGTTTGCCATCATTTCCTTTTGTTTTTTCATCATAGTCTCCATGAAACTATCCATAGATGGCTTAGAGTCTTGGTGGGGGTGATATTGGTTTTGATAGGGTGGGTGGTTCATTGGGGCTTAAGTGTTTAAGGGTGGCCTTTGGTAGTTGGGTTGCCATTGGTTGAAGTTTGATTGGTTGTGGTTTTGGTTCCCTCCCCATGATAGGTTTGGGTGGTTTCTCCAACCAGGGTTATAGGTGTTTGAGAATGGATTACCCCCTTAGTTACCCATAAAGTTCACACTTTCATTCCCACTTGTGGAAAATGGATTTCCAACCTCACATGCTTGACTAGCATGCCCAATACCTCCACATAGTTCACACATAGAAACATGATGTTGAGTAGAAGCAATACCACTCCCTTGCATCTTTGACAATTGCCTAGTCAAAGCATCAATCTTGGCATGTATAGCCATCACATCATCCGTTTCAATAACACCGACTTGCTTCCTTACAATTCTTGTATCATTACTCCCCCATTGGACTCTAATCAAAGTCATGTCTTCAATTAGGTCCATTGCCTCTTGATAGGTTTTATTCATCAAACTCCCACTTGTCGCCGCATCTAGGCTCAATCTTATTTGAGGGGAGATTCCTTGGTAAAAAGTTTGCACTACAAGCCATTCGGGCAAGCCATGATGTGGACATCTCCTCACAAGATCCTTGAATCTCTCCTAAGCTTCATAAAGAGATTCATCATGCATTTATTGGAATTTGGTGATATCTTCCCTCAACTTGGCGATTTTTATAGCCGGAAAATACTTGTTGAGGAATGCTTGAGAAAGTTCTCCCCATGTGTTGAAGGTACCGGCGGGCATAGAAGATAACCAAATCTTGGCCTTATCCCTAAAAGAAAAAGGAAAAAGCCTTAGTTGTATCACTTTCGGAGAAACACCATTAATCTTAATTCTAGCGCATATCTCTAAGAAATTGAGCAAATGAGCATGTGTGTCTTCATCCGATACACCATTGCCTCTGAATTGATTTTATGGAATCATTTGAATCAATGACGGCTTTAGCTCAAAGTTGTTAGGAACTATAGCAGGTCCAATAATTGGGTGGCCAATACCTTGATGTTTAGGCATGGCATATTCCCTCAATGGTCTTTGATTACCATTACCTCTATTTGGTGGAACTTGTGTGGTGGAACATCATCTGCCATCTCATCTCTTAATAAAGCTTCAAATTTTCCCCTTGCAACTCTAATCTCAGATACCGTTCTTTCTATTTCCAAGTCAAAGTTAGGGGGTAGGTTCATACACCTATAGAACAAACAAGAAAATTAGTGAACAAGCACTAAAAATTCTCAAAACAAATAATAAATAAAGAAAAATGCCTGAATTAATCATGCAAATTATCAATCAATATCAAATTAAGCACCAACTCCCCGGCGACGGCGCCAAAAACTTGACTAGGCCCGCAAGTGCACGGGTGTCTCCAAGTAGAAAGAGGTGAGTACAAGTATCGTTTTCCTAAAGGAGTTAGTAATTAAAGTATTGATCATACAATCTACCAAGGTTATCCAAGCAATCAAATAGATTATAGAGTGAACAAACTAAAGTAATAACAATCAAGCATAAGCAAAGCAAACAACCTAACTCAATTTCACTAAAAAAACAAGTAATTAAAAACAAGGCAAAATGCAATTTCAACAATTTGAAAATACAATCAATAATTAAAACACTCTAGAATAGAGATCCATCTAATCCATCAATAGCCATACTATGAAATTAGAAGCCAATGATTTCCAAACTCTCTCAAACAAAAGGATGGAGGGGGTACTAGTAGCTTAAGCCTATCTCTAAGTCATAAACCATGAATCATATGATGCAAGAACAAGCTCTCACCAGATCTACACACCAAACAATCCTATTCAAACAATATTCACCCATTTTACCCCTACTAATGTCTATGGAAGCTCTCACCACCAAACCACACTAACATCCCTATATGCATATCCACACTTAGAAGCATTTCTTAATGACATCAAGCATTAATAAAGTGTCCATGAGCTGGCCATATATCATAAACACACAAATAACCCACATATAGGAAAAACTAAGAGAGAGAAAGTTAAGATAATCACCAAACAACCAAAATCATAGCATAACTACAAAGATTAGACTTCACCCATTCTAGAGTATGGGAATATACTTACTCATCATAGCAAACAAACATGAATCAAAGATAAGGGTAGAGATTGAAGAGATATTACCCATAATGGTTAAAAGAGATAGTATAAAAATTGAAATCCTTACAAAGGTAAGTAACAACTAAGATTAATTGATGATAAGGAAGAGTTTTACAAGTTTAATCTAACTTAAAATTAATTAAAACTATTGTAATTACAAGTTTCTCTCACTAAAAATACTATTTCTTTCACCTATTAATCACTAGAAATTGTCTAAAGTCGGCTAGGGTTGGGAAAAATGGGTTTTGGAGGCTTTTATAGGGGCAGCCCAAGTGGCCACCACAGCCCGTGTGGTAATTGCCATGGGCCGTGGCAACCTCTTGAGGCTTCCCCTCAAAACCTAGCATAAAAAGGGAGAGGAGGGTCACAGAGGATGACCACGAGTCGTGGTGAAATGCACACGGGCCATGGTACACCTCTGTGCCTCTTCTTGTATAGTCTTTGGCTGGAATGGTCAACTTGAGGAGGGCCTAACTTTGTCATCTGGACTTCGAATTGAGAGGTTCTTGAGCCTAAAGTGAAGTCCAGGAAGCTTACTTCAACTTTCATGTCTTGTAGATTTTCTGAATCCATCATTTTCCTCCCCAAATTGCCCTTGACATTTTACTGCTCCATTGAAAATAGCTTTCGGGAGCTCCTCAAGACTCCTTGAGCATTGTTCGAGCCACTTCTACCAAAGTTCTATTTTTCCTTTCAACTATCCCATTTTGTTGAGGAGTTCTAGGAGAAGAAAATTGATGGGAAATACCAAAGTCATTGCAAAACTCTTTAAAACTTTCATTTTTAAATTCTCTACCATGAGCACTTCTAATGGTAGTTATGCAAAAACATTTATCATTTTGAACACATTTTGCAAGATTCTTAAAAGCTTTAAAAGCATCATCATTATGAGCTAAAAAACATACCTAAGTGAATTTAGAGTAATCATCCACAATAACAAATGCATAGAACATGCCACCTAGACTAGCATTTCTAGAAGGATCAAACAAATCTAGATGCAATAGTTCTAGAGGTCTACTAGTGCTTATGGTATTTTTGAGTGTGAAGGAGGATTTAGTTTGCTTTTCCATTTGACAATTTCCATAAAATTTATCCTTTGAGAATTTGATCTTAAGAAGACTAACGACAAGATCATCCTTCCATAATTCCCCTAAGAGATCCATGCTAGTATGTCCTAGTCTTCTATGCCAAAGCCAAGAATCATTGTTGACCAAAACCAAACATTTGACATCTTGGTTAGTTAGGCTCTCTAAGTCAATTATGTAAAAATTGTTAACTCTTTCTCCCTTGAAAACTATGCTATTATCCATTACTTTGGATACAACACAAGATTTAGGGTCAAAAGAGACTTTGTAGCCTTTGTCATATAATTGACTTACACTCAAAAGGTTATGTTTCAAACCACTCATAAGCAACACATCATCAATGCAAGTAAAGTTAGGATTACCTACCTTGCCAATGCCAACAACCTTCCCTTTTGCATTGTCACCGAAGGCCACCTCTCCTCCCTCTTTCTTTTGTAGGCTTAGGAAGAGGTTGGGGTTACCCGTCATATGTCTTGAACATGTACTATCCATATACCACTTGTTGTTTGGCCTTGTGGACTTCAAATATACCTAACAACATTAATCCATCAAAGACTTAGGTACCCAAAGATACTTGGGTCCTTGAGGGTTAGTTTTGAGTTGGTCCATTGGAATCAACTTCAATTGGACCTTCCTCGTATGGAAATGAATGTTAATATGGCCATGTTCCATAGAATAGAAGCATTAAGCTTTAGCAAATATATCGTAATGGACCTTTGGCTTGCTTTTAAATTAGCCATGATAGTTGGCCTTGGGCTTTTATGCAATCTTAGCCCTTGGTCCTTTAGGATTTCCTTTAGGCTTAGGATCCTTAGAGTTCACTTTAGGCTTAAGAGTTACCTTTGCCTTTAGTTTACCCTTATCACACTTCTTTGACTCATTTTGGTGAATGTGAGTGAGCTTCCCTCTGGTTGATACCTTTGAAGCTTTAGGTTCAATCATAGGGGCATCCAATGATGAGGTTGCATATTGGAGGATTTCACAAATGCGATAGGTTTGGTTGATGAAGTAGATGCTCCTTCATAACTAAGTCCAAACTTTATGGAAGTGGATCTTTAGGATGATAAATGGTTGTCCAAATCTCTCTTTGGATATAGTGTTATTCACACTCTCTAGCTCTTTCTTCAATTTTTCATTCTCTATTTGAAGAGTCCCAATTAAAGATTGAGCAATCAAGTTGTCTTGTAAGCTCTTCTTAAGTTTATCGTTGGAAGACTTAAGAGAGTTCACAATCATCTTGAGATCCTCCAATTCTTTTTCATGATTAGTGCACTTTTCTTTGTAAACTTTCATTTTAGATAAAAACAAGGTGCACTTATCATTTAAAGCCTCAATCATTTTAGGCTTCTTATATTCATCATCATCATCAACATCGAAATCATTACAATGAGAAGATTGATACATTACCTCATATGAAGAGTCTTCAAAAGCCATGAAGCAAAGAACATTTCCATCACTATTCTTGCTTGCATTGGAATCAGTTTCTTCACCATCCCATTGAGCATTGAATCCCTTGTGCTTGTCCTTCTTCTCCTTTTGCTCCTTTGACTTTCTAGAAAAAGATCCCTCCTTCTTGAGCTTATAGAAATCACTTTTCACATGGCTACTTTTTCCACATTCATAGCATCTAAGCTTGTTTTTCTTCTTCAAGAATCTTTGAAAATTGGCCCATCCACCCTTCTTCATAAGGTGGTCCATTTGCTTGATCAAGAGACCATAATCTTTACTCAACCTCTCCACTTCACTATCTTCTTGTTGACTCTCACTCTCACTAGTCTCTTATTATGGTTGTTATCGATGATGATTGTGATTACTTCTATCTTTCGAATGAGAAGGCCTTCCTTCTTGTTAAACATTGAAGGCAATTGTCTTTTTCTTGTCCTCCTTCTCATCTTCATCATTCTCCATCTCATAGGTTAGAAGCTTGCCTATGAGTTCATCATAAGCAAATGTTGAGAGATCATTAGCTTCTTTAACGGATGTGACCTTTGATTCCCAAAGCTTCTTTGGAAGAGCTCTAAGAATCTTATGGTTGATATCGGTCTTGGAATAGATCTTTCCAAGCTTCTTGAGGTTGGTGATGATGTCTATGATCCTATTTGTCATCTCCATCACTCTCTCATTAAACTTGCACTTGAATGTCTCAAACTCATAGATAGGCATTTGACTTTTTTTTTATCTCACTTGTGAGGTGCCTTCATGATAGTTTTGTAGAGTCTCCCATACATCTTTAGCACTATCACATCTTTGGACTCTACAACATTCTTATCTTGATAAGGAGCTTAGAAGAACGGTCACAGCTTTTCTATTTTTTGCATTTGCTTCATTTTGCTCTTTGGTCCAATCTTTCCTTGCAATTAGGATCTCCTTGTCCCCTTCCTTCAATATAGGAGGTGACCAACCATCAAGAACTACATCCCATAGATTGATTGTCTCACTATCTAAGTAGAATTCCATTTTATGCTTCCATAGTGTATAATCGGTTCCATTAAAGAAAGGTTTAAGATTACTAAAGCTTGCCTCTTGCGCCATTTGATCTAGCTTGACCACTTAAGGTTGAAGAACTTCAAGCTCCGAGCTCTGATACCAATTGAAATCCTAATGCACTAAAAGGGGGGGTGAATTAGTGGATAATTAAAATTAAAACTAAAGACTCAATCGACCACAAGACAAAGGATTTTTAGTGGTTCGGACACAACAACTCCTACATCCACTCCCCAATTACCTATTGGGTATTCCACTATCAATCAAGATTTGATTACAAGAGTTTAGGATCACTATAAACCTTACAAAGTGGTTTTTCTTAAGGCTAACCCACTACAACCTATCCCAAGTGTTTCTCATACTAGAAACCTTTGACCCAAGTGTTTTTAACTTAGGATAACACTTAAACCTTACCATAAATCAATTCCTAAACCTCACTCACCAAGAGCTAGCTTTACAAGGAACTACAAGAGGTAACAAGGCTTAATTGAATCAATAAATATAGAATAAAATAGAAATTAGGGTTTTTAACTTAAGTGAAGTAATTAGCACTTAATTGAATGATTCAAAGTTGTTGATTACCTCTAAAATGAGTTAGAGACTTGCTTTTAAACCTCATCTTCAGTTTTTGGCTGTTGCAGCTTTATTAAAAGCATTTATGACCGATTACACCAACTTTTTAGCTTTTAAGATCATGTAATAAATGGTGCTAACATGTCGACAACGATCATTGTTAATCACAACGAGTTTGTTGTAAATGCCACAAACTCATTTTTGATTCACACAAACTCGTTGTTAGGTTCGCAACGAGCTCGTTGTGTTGTTCATTTTTACTTGGCATTGGTTCGTGTGTCTTTCTATAAATTTGAGCCAAAAGCTGCTAAATCCACAATGATCGTGTGTTTGATTCACAACGATCATTTTGGTTCACAACGATCGTTGTTGAAACTAGAACGATTGCTGTGCCTTTAAGAAACTTTAAAATCATCTGAAAAATACTTAGGACAAAAACAAATGTTAAGTACTTTAACTTAGGTTAATGATCAACATCAAAACAAGGATTAATTGCCTGAAAAGGTCAACAACTGCTTTTCTTCATATAACTCTCTCATGACCAGATCTTCTCCTTTTCTTTCTCTCGGTCTACCATAACATAAGACTCTTTCCCACTAATTCATGCCACGATCTAGACCATCCTTCTATCTAATACTTGAAGACTCACGATTTACTACATCAATCCCAAACATTTTTATGTAAGCTAGGTCTGGTCTACTATAATGGATATCTCTATCAGTTTGAGATCAACAGACCTAGTCCCTTTATTGCCTTTTTTTACCTCCTATCAGGTCCAATTAAGTTTTGCTCCCTCAGACCTTACGCACCAGGTCTGTTCATATGGCCTCTCTTGGTATATCCTTTTCTTCTATTAGGCCTACCAATCCTCATGCCTTTCTGTTATTACCAGATCTAGCTCTCATTAGGCCTGAATCTTCTATTATAGAATTCTAGTAGAATAATCCTCACTTAACTGGTCACTCGGTTTATTTATTAAATGTCTAATTAATAATTTGATAGTCAATTCTAAGTGATTAATGGAATTAAAATGGGATTAGAAAACCTTACCGATCGGTTTATTAGTCCCGGAGAGAACTAATGATCGATCTCGAAGCTTCGAACAGTCGATCCATCACAGGATTTTTGAGCCAATTCTTGACCTTTTTATTACACGCCTTTTGAATATAATACATAAAAATGATAAACATAACCCTAGAGATTCTATAAATATTAGCCTAATGTGAATTACATCAAAGTGTTTCGAAAGCTGTCTCAAATGTAGCACTGAAATGTCAAGGGCATTTCAGGCATGAAGTTGATGGAATTAGATCAAAGTCAAAACATAGAAATTAAAGTAGACATCTTTAAATTCAGTTTAGGCTTAATAATTTCTCAATTTGGAGTTCTAATGGCTGAGATATGTCCCTTCAACTTAGGCTAAAATCCTGATCACTCCTTCGGGCCTTCAGCGTGATGATTCGGATGGATCATTGTGATCATTCGGCCGAATCATCATCATGGCCAGGCACAAGACTTCAAAAATTACACAAACTTGGCCATTCAGATGAAACTTGATAATCTATACGAATTATTGATCATCTAGGAGAATCTTTGTGATCATTTGGTTGAATTTGTAACCTGAAACAGTAAATTTGAAGCTTTTTATCAACCTGTTTATCCAAAATTTTACCAAGTAGAATATACAAAATGAAAAATGAAAGGATAAAGAGATTATAGGAATATAAAAATGGCCAAAGAGATAAACTTTTGAGGTAACCCAAGTTATTGAACCAAAATCACGTTTTGATTCATAACTTGGGTCTTGGGGCTCCAAACTTCAATTTGTTTGTTCTAGCAGCATCTCCTACTCACTAGGATCTCATACATATGATTAGAAACTTAAATAGAGTTAGTTCCTGAAATATAAAAAAGATACAGTAGCTTAAAATGAAATGACCAGAATATAAGATATGCTTATTCTAATGTATTGATGCTTCGTGAAGGGTTGGTTGCCCTTAGAATAGAGGTATGTTACCACTTTTCAGACAAAAATGAGTTTGTGGATTGAAAATAGTTTCCTCATTCGGAGACTCTATGAAAAACCGGTTACCGAAAATAAAGTTTCAAAGTAAGTGTGTGTGTGTGTGTGTGTGTGTGTGTTTGAATTGTTTCTATCCTGCCCCCTCGTCTGTGTTTTCTCTCTGTCCTCCCCCTTGCTGTTGGAATAAAAGTAGGTTTTTATAGAGAAGGAAGAAATCTTTTCAGCAACTTTGACAAGTTGTAGTATGGGCATAAGTCGGTGTAGGTATAAGTTTTGATTGCCTACAGTTTCATGTACTCTATCTAAAATATGCCATTTCAAAGTAATGATTCCACCAAATATTCAGTGATCATTCAACCGAATGATCATTAAAGATTTGGTTGAATCCTTTTAAATCAAATAGGCTTCCATAAAATGTGGGCCCAATCCAAATTTATAAAGTTTCGGCTAGTCCATTAGAAGGTTCAGCCAAATCATCAATGGGCCAGAAATTTGTTTTAAAAACATTTTAATTCTTCAGCTTATTTCTAAGAGAAATTGGGTATTAGAGTGGTCCAATCTAAACATATTCATCATTGGGCTTCCACGCCGCTTCCACGTACCTGCATCCAAAAATCAGGTGGCTACAAAATACTTATAGTGGGCATTAAATATGCTTTAGATACGTCAGATAGCTAAATGAACTTTGGTAGCACTTCAATGCACATACAGGGATGGCCTGAGTCCCTCAGATTACTGAATGGATTTTGGCAGAGCTTCATCCCCATTGAATCACCAATAAAAGAAATAAAAAAAGACCTCTTTTCCAAAGAATTAAGAAGAAAGAGGAGGTTTTGGAAGAATGGATATCATAAGCCAGAGGAGTTTTCTAAGAATCAATCCGGAGACGTCTGTAAGTGAAACCATCATGCCTATTTATAGGCAGAGGAGTAGCAGTCATGTGATTGTTATAATCACTCATGCTATCTGGTAAATTAAAAAAATTTTGGATTAAATCTGTTGAAAGCGGCTTCTATCTGAATTTGAATTTTGAAAACACAGATAAAAACATGTTAATTTTCTATGAAAAATGGGATAAGTGGAGTTGGAAACCAACGCCACTGTGCAACGCCATTATAAATAGTGGCCTTGAGGACCAATGCCACTATAAATAGTGGCATTGAGAACCAACACCGCAGTAGACAGTGGCGTTTGGGCCTCATAGTGGCGTTGGTGCCATTTGGGGCCCTAAACTTCCAAATTTGAAAAAGCTTTTTAGAGACAAAAAAAAAGTGCAGAACAACCCAATCTATAATGTGTGAAGCTCTTAGGACATTTTGACACTCGTAGAAAAAGTTATGATGAAAACCATCTGAAAATTGCATGATTTCGGGTTGAAAACAAGCTTTCTAACACTAAAATGCATTTTCAAGCTTTAGAACCATTTTAAAATCATTTTTAGTGATTAGGAGAGAGATAAAACCTTTCAATACATGCTTTGCAAGCATGGATATCATCACTGGGCCTCCGAGCAATTTTCTCATTCCTCCATCCAAAAATTAAGTGTTAACAGTTTGCCCCCGCTTTGTCGGAGGTTTGTAGTATTTTCCAATAATATGGAAAATGATGACAAAGCTAAAAACACATAATTTTGAAAAATAAATGCATACCTCAGCATCGGTGTATGAAGCTATACCTTCGACCTCGGTTGTTTGGGTTTTACTCCATGGGGTTCTGGATGTGTATCTGGATTCCACTAGGAATTCAATTGCAGGGTTTGCTCCACTAGGGATATTTGTACTTGAAGCTTCTGCTTCTTCTGTCAACTCCATTGAGGAATTGTGTTTACCTCCACTGGGGAAGCCATCTCTCCACATGGGGATAATTGTTTGTCGCCAAAGAAAGTAACTCCACTAAGGAATGTTTTGACTTGGTTGTTGCCAAAACATGTCCCGGCTTGGTTATTACCAAAAATTTGAAAGGAATGACTCCAATTGGGGAATATTTTGGCTTGGTTGTTGCCAAAATATGTTTCAGCTTGGTTATTGCTAAAACTTTGTAATGAAGTAGCTCCATTGGGAATATCTCGGCTTGGTTATTGCCAAGACTTGTTCTGGCTTGGTTGTTACCAAAACTGGGGAAGACCTTAGCTTGGTTGTTGCCAAGACATGTTCTAGCTTGGTTGTTGCCAAAATGTTTGTAAAGAAGTAACTCCATTGGGGAAAATTCTTAGCTTGGTTATTGCCAAAACTTATTCTGGCTCTATCGGGGAATTAATTCTTCTATGGGTCGGATACCAGAACCTTGCTCTAAATGCTTTCAAAGTATAGGGTAAGGCTTAATCTAGCTTGTTTTAAATACTTTAAGAGTTTAAACCAAGGTTTGATCGGGTTCACTTCAAATGCTTTCAAAGTTTGAAGTGGGATTGGATAATGCTTAGATTTCTCTGGAATTTTTTGGAGCTCTGTCTGTCAACCCCTATCATTCTAACTATAGTTGTCCGTAATTTTTTATGATCTTCTAAAATTTACTCCTAATTAGACTCGGATTGGCCCTTCCTAGCCTTAATTACTGATTTTGGACTTATTTGCATCAAAACTTCTGTCCTTATTTGAAAATTAACTTCAGGGACCAAAGTGGCAATCTGCTACTTTACTTTAAAGTGGCAGGCAGCAGCTCATTTCCATATTTTATCTTTGTGTTTTGCTTTGTTTTCTTTCTTTCTTCATAACTTTCTTATTTTAACTCCAAATCAAGTGATTCAAAAGGTGTTATGGCCGATGATCCATCCTTAGAATCGAGTGGATTAAGATCAGCCTTTTCTCAACCAGGGAGGAAGTCCATAGAGCTGAGAATGGAGGCATTTCGTGAGATGGATTATTCTTCCATATTCAAATGCCAAATTCCACATTTCTTGTTCGATTAAGGACAGGGTAAGTGCTAAAACTCCTTAATTTGGTTGTACATTGACTGGGCATTGTGAAATTCATCAAAAATCTGCAAAATATGGTAAAATTGGTGGCCAACACCAATACTAGTGACTGACACCACTATGTGTAGTAGCGTTTGGTCTAAACGCCACTATGGATAGTGGCGTTGGCCACTATTCCTTCTTCATAGTGACTTTGGTACAGTTTTGATGATTTATGCATGTTCATGTGATTTGTATGGAAAAAATACATATGTATGTGCACTACATGATATGTTTATGCATGCCTTAGAGCTTTTGGCCACCGCATTAGTCAAAAAATAATGCAAGTTAGATGACTGAGTTAGGGAATATACATGTACTTACCTTGCAGGATGATTAACCCTTTTTTCTCGTTTAACAAGAACTTTACTAAAGTTCATCGTGTTTAGAGGAGACTACCCTTCGAGGTTCAGGCTTTAATCCGACAGGATGGATTCAAGCCCCTACTTTCTACTTTGCCTGATCATATGGATGATCACTCAACTTCGCACTGTGATGCCTTTCCATGCAGGATTTGATGGAGAGGTGGTTAGATACGACTCACACCTTCCAGTTGCCATGTGGAGAGTATACTTTATCTTCCGCCTTTTTTTCTGCCATTACTGGATTGGCTTCTGTTGGTGAGTGAATTTTCTTCGATAAAGGGATCTATTCTGTAGGCTCAAGATAGGTATATCATGTCCATGCTTGGTGCTGTGTTCGGTCGGAAGAGCCGGAGGAAGATTTATATGGAGGCGTTAGTGAACCACCTTCTGAGCTACAAGCTTGAGTTTAGTTGGAGATTTGACCAAATGGCCCGTGTCTTCATTCTATACTTGCTGGGCAGCACACTTTTTTGCTATACGAACAGCACTGTATCTCTGCATTTCATCCCTATTCTCTACGACTTTGATAATGTGACATCCCCAAATTCCACCATATAATTAAGAATAAAATAGAAAATAGTAATAATTATTAAAATTTTAAAAATCCAATAAACAGCTTTTAAAACTAAATTTTTTTTTTTTTTAAACAAAGGGCACAACGATCATTGTTCATTTAGCAACGGTCATTGTCAAATGTGCAACGATCGTTGTGGAATGAACAGTGCTCGTTGTGAAATGCACGAAAATGGCTAAAATTCCAGTAGGGTACACGAGCTCGTGGGAAATCAACAACGAGCTCGTTGCAAAATAGCAACGATCGTTGTAAACTTAGCAACGATCGTTGTAAAAAGCTCAAAACGAAATTTTCTTCCAAAAATCAAAATTTCTAAAACTGAGTTTTTGACTTTTCCCCGTTAAAAACAGACTCGAATATACTCAAAACAACATAAACATATGACGAACTTTCTCACACAGTAAAACGTAATAAACCATATCAAAAGTTTATCACACCTTATATATCATGCATCAATATCAAAATAACTTTACATTTCTCATAACTCTAAAAATACAAACATATATACAAAACTATCAATTCAAAACCCTTTACACATGCTTTTACAAAGAAATCCAAATGCATAACACATGCTTGTGATCCACTGGCCAACCTGAAATGTCTATTGCAATGCACGTGGACTTCAAGTATCAACAAGCTATCTATCACCTGAAAAATAATGCCAAGGGCGTGAGCTGGCAACTCAATAAATAAATAACTGTTAATACTAACTATACACACATAGCAATTCTAAACTAGTTAATCCACATTATAATTTCTACCAATACAATGTGGAAGGATTATATCATCCTATCCAATCAATAAAACCAACCATCAATTATTCACAACCACAAATCACATTCATTCACCAACAATTTCACTAACACTCAATCAATTCACTTTCCTTTCATCAAACAACAATATAACACATCCCTACATTAAGTGTTACTATAGAAATCAATCAAATCAATCTAAACACATAAATTAAACATTCAATTAGTATTAATAGCTATTTACTTACACAATTAGATTCCTTTCCCCTTGTCTAAGGCTTGTGAGGAGCTTCCAATCTCCCTATTCAAGTTC